>PVIA01011622.1:0-43241 GCA_004024845.1 Tonatia bakeri | reverse complement strand
GGGAATGAGGGTGGGAGGGGATGGGCAGGGTGGTGGGGAGTGAAGGGGGAAATGGGCCAACTGTAGTTGCATAATCAATAAAATAAAGAATTAAAAAAAAAACTTTTTTCAGTTGTAGAAAATCTGAAAAGCCACAGGAAGTTTTAAAATAAAAAAAGACCAGTCAGCTGCCTCCCACCTAGGGACAGCCATGAGCATGCACTTGTGTGTGCCTGCGAGCTCGCTGTTCACACTGTTTGTGGGGCACCCCCTTTGGGAATGAGGGGCTGGTCCCCCATGGTGATGGTTAAATGAGCTCAGGTGTGTAAAGAACTTAGGGCGGGGATGTGCAGGAAGGACCCCGAGTTAGCGATGGGGTCGATGGCCGCAGAAGCATGCAGCTGCTCCAACAGGAATGACTCGACAGCTGCGTCACAGGCCAGCATGTCTCACCTTGGACATGCATCGGAGTCCCCAGCAAACACAGGTGACAGGGTCCCACCCCTAGAATTTCAGGAGTTCCTGGGTGGAACCTGAAAACCTGCATTTCTGACAACTTCCTAGGGGATGCTGATGTGCTGGTTCAGGAACCCACTTGGAGAACGAGTGACTCAGATAACAATCTCAGAAGACCCAAGAGAGTCAAAGACAAAGACGTAATTGCTATTGACTGTATTCTCATGTATCTGGAGCCTCGTGGAAGTAGCCAGAGAGTTTAAACTTCTCTCCCTGATGTCTGCATTTTGTTTGATTTGGGGTAGGGGGTGGTGGAAAGGGCAGAGAAGCACTCACCTCATTCTTGGGGCTGCATTTCACCGCCATCCACTTCTGCTCCGAGCTGAATGGGATCTCTTTTTTTCTCACATATGAATCTTTAATATCACTTAAGTCCATCTAGGATAATAAAATGAGACACTTTCAGTGAGTCATTCTAAAGCAATCTCTATGCAAATCTCAGCTATTTAAATTATTCATTATTCAAACCATCTTGGGCAGATGAAAAATCCAAGCAGTTAGCTCACAAAGAAAAGCCATTTGCTTTCGAATGTCCTAACCAGAAAAAAAAATTTCTCTTGTCTCAGGGACAGCATCACATGGTCTTTGAAATAGCTTCCAGCTGAAACCTGCTCAGAAACAGAAGCCTGCGGGTTTCTGTCAGAAGAAATGTTCAGACTTGAAGATGTAGCAATTTCCCAAAAAGGGCCCCTGGGTTAGCAGGGTGGCCTGTTGTCACAGCCTGGGGGCCTTGCCAGGTCTGACACTTGCTGGCTCTTCGACAGTTTGGGGGCCAATTAGTTGATAGCCCTGTGCCTCAGTTCCCCCAACTGTACACCAGTCCTAACCTGTACATTTCATTGCCCCACAAGGGGTAAAAATTGGTCTGGGTAGAGGGCAAAAAATCTACTTATTCTATGTAAAGCATAGATATGCATATAGTATATGAATAGATACACCATATATCTGTGGTTTAGAACTTCCATGGAAGGAGAGATTAGAAAAAAATGTCTGAAAAGGCTTCTTAGGAGGGTATTATGGGTTGCACTGTGTCCCTCCAAAAGATGTGTTGAAGTCCTCACCCCCAGCACCTGTGAGTGGGATCTTATTTGGAAATAGGGTCCCTGGAGATGCTGTGTCAGTAAGACGCGGTCTTAGGGCAGGCTAACCCAGTAGACCAGTGCCCCGGCGGGAGGAGGATGGCGCCACGTGAGGCTCGGGCGGAGCTCAGAGTGATGCTCTGCAGACCGTGCAGCACCTGGGATTGCCGCCAGCAGCGGGAGAGGGAGCGTGGCCTGCCAACCCCTTCGGTTTGGACTTCTAGTTTCCAGACTGTGCGAGAATCAATTCCTGTTGTTTTGGGGCATGCAGTTTACAATAGGATGCTTTATTCTGGCAGCGCTGGGAAACCGACACAGGGAGCGATGGTGAAGGAGAGGTCTGAGGATGAACGAGGGGATTAACACACGGTGCTCATCACCATGCCTCTCGCACTTCAGCTGTTATTTATTTTATTTTAAAAGGTATATTCAAAAGTCCCAAACCAGGCCCCCCAAATAGTTCGGATTCATGAAGGAGTAAAACCCTAACACATAAAGAAAAGAGGGTTCTGGAACCTCTGGTCTCTCTATGCTGTCCGTTGGCTGGGGGAGCAGGGCAGGGACTGCCCCCAGGGATTTCGCACCTGCTGTGACAGCCGGGCCAGCTGTCCCTCCCTTCAGTGCAGCACAGCGGGAGCTGTTGAGTGGGGTGGCCCTCGCTGCTTTGAAGGGGGCAGTATGTTCTCTCTGGTATTACTGATGTTCTGGAGAGAATTTCCTTCCGTGAGTGGAAGGAACAGAATATGGTGTAGCCTTGTATAGTCTTATAGCACCTCGTTTACCTTCACAGGGATGCACGGGAAAGGTAGCCCTTCTCCGTGCTCATCCGCCCACCCGGCACAGGCTCCTGGAGCACCCCATGCCGGGATAGGGGCAGAGAGGAGGGGCCCTGGGTCTCATGCTGGGAAGGAGATGGGGGAACAGATGGAGACAGGACCGTGTGGCCACTCGGGGTGCCTGGGTGGGCAGAGGTGTCCACAGAGGCAGAAATGGCAGGGAACTTGAAGAGAGTGTCTGAGGCAGCCATGAGAAGAAGGGTTGGAGCATAGGAGGCAGCGGCTGGGAAGAGTGAGAGGGTCCACTTCCATTGGACAAGCACCCATGGGTGGGCTTCTACCTTGACAGAGGGGTCTGATCGGACCTTTTCTGTCATTTGACCCCTGTGCACAAAGCAGAGAGGCACACCCATCAACCCACCACCCATTCCTCCGACCCTCGTGAGCAGCCACTCCGCGCAGGGCACTGGGCCCAGAGGGCGGAGTGTTTCTGCACAGTCACAGAGCTCAGGATCTAACTGCTGAGCCCTGGAACCAACTGAATGTATTCAAAGGAAAAAATATATATTTCCCACCTTCATAGCCAGGGCGATCAAGGCACCCTCCGTGGGCTGTCCCATCACGGTGTTTTTTCCAATGACAGCGTTGTTGGCGACACAGCCTGCCTGAAAGGGGGGGTTTCTGAATGTCCGTAGTTAATTTTCAGAGCTGGCACCCTCAGGGTCCTGGGCTCACTCAGGCATGGGACAAAGTCAGACACTGAGACTGGAGCCACCTTTGGAGCTTGGCTGGGGTGGGGGTGGGAGACAAGATTTACTCCTCAAAACACAGAGGGGTCCCCACACTTCAACACGAGCACAGTAAGTCTCATTGACTCTGATGCATGTTGCTTGTCTTCAAGCCTTCCTGAGGAAACCCAGTGGGGAGGCTGGCGGACTGGTGGGGGGCCAATACTGGGCGTGGGGCTGCTGTTCGGTAGACCAAGTGTCCTGGGATTAGACAGTGGTGGTGGCTGTGCAACTTTGTGAATGTCCTGAAAACGACTTAACTGTATACTTTAAAAGGGTGGGTGCTGGGGTATCTGAGTTATAGCTCAATTAAAAACAGTAATGGAAAAGAAACACACCAAAGAGTGTGCAGGAGGCCCAGCTTCCCTCCCTCACTGGCTAGGTGATCTTGGGCGCTCACACCACCTCTCTGAGCCTGCTTATTTATTTATTTATTTAAAGAGAGGCCTTCTGGTTGGCTACCAGCAGGAGGACCACTCTCTCTCTTTTTAGGTTTTGTTTATTTATTTTTAGAGAGAGAGGAAGGGAGGGAGGATGAGAGAGAAACATTGATGTGAGAGAGAAACATCAACTGGTTGCTTCTCATATGTACCCTGACCAGGGACCTGGCCTGAAACCCAGGCATGTGCCGTGACCAGGGAGCGAACCAGCAACCTTTCACTTTGCAATATAACACCCAACCCACTAAGCCACACCAGTCAGGGCTGAGCCCATTTCTTAATCTGTAGACTATTGAGGTAACAGGACAGGCCTCACAGGGTTGCTGTGATAATTAAGTGGCCCTGGAGGTGGGGCCTGGGAGGGGCAGGTGCTCATGAAATGTCATAAAGGAAGACAGCTGGGCTCGGGCTTCTCAGAGGGCACTGCTATTCGGGGGGACTAATGAGCATCTCTGGGAGGATGCGTGTGGCTGGTAATTATGAGTACTGACGATACCAGGAGGCAACACGCATCACGTGATTACCGTCCAGCCAGCACTGGGCTCCTTCTCTGGGCGGGCTGCTCTAAAGCCTTCCCAGCAGGCAGCGAGGCGGACAGAGTTCTTCTCTTGCCTCTGATGTTTCCATCTGTTTCCAGGGCCACTGTGACAGCCTGACTCCTGGGGGCGGCCCCACCAAGAACCATTTGGTCCAATAACAGCTCCTCTTTTCAGAGCAAATCCCCATCAGCTCCGTTTTAAATGCATATTTCTCCCATGGTGCTTTTTGACACTTACCTCCACTAATTTCCCCACTGAGACATTGGAAAACTCCTTAATGACTTCCTTGGATGGTAAAAGACAGACTGTCCCTTGGCCATTGTACCCAACTCCGCTGACCTGCAGGGCAAAGGGACAGAGAGGATGGCATCAAATGTCAAAAATATGCTCCCCAGGTTGACCCCTAGTATCTTTCCTGGGGCTCCATCCCAAGGACAAAACCCTAGCCACAAACAAGGATTCAGGCATGAAGATGTTCCCAGCAGGACTGCTCATTAATCAGAGTAACCGCCAGTAAACTGGGATGATTTTGTTCAATGGGACATTCTGCAGCCAGGAACAATTTTGGTTAAGAAAACCACATAACAGCACAGGATAGTGCTTACGTTTGGAATGGAGGCAGGCAAACTTTTTCTAATACAGTCAGAGGGCAAACATTTTCGTGTTTTGTCCGTGCAACCTCTCGTGACAACTCAGCTTCACTGTTGTGACTCAAAAGGGGCCATCAACAACATACGAAGAGAAGGGGGTGGCCGCACGCCAACAAAGCCTCATTTACACAAACAGGCGACAGCCTTTGGGCTGTCAAATACAAAATTGCATATTCAGGGAGCCAAGGCACAGGCGGGACTCAAAGCCACAAATGGGCTAATCATGGCGAGTTTACATGGGAGGTTATGGATGATCGTTTTCCAGCTTTTAATTTTTATAATGTGCTTATCATTAGAGTTAATGAAAAATAAAGATGGCTACCTGAACTCAGTTGTGCTCCATGCAGCTACTGGTAACGAGCAATTTGCACAATATAACCATACTTGTTTTGTCCTTAATTGTCGTCTAGAAGACTCCCTGTGCTTTCCCAGGAAGAAAAGGGGCTGGCAGGGCACACGCTTGTCTTGAACATTGCCAGTTCACACAACACCCACCTCGGCATGGAGCCCATCAGACGTCACAAGTTGGGTGACAGTCATTTCATTGGCAGTCAGAGTCCCCGTCTTATCAGAACAGATGACGTTGCAGCAACCTGGCACAAGGGAACATCAGGATATAGAGGAAAACACAGCCATCACCACAAGTTTCAGGCTTATGAAATACCCAGGTTGAATTAACATGGTACCAAAACAATGCAACTGGTATGAATTCAAGCAGCTGGAGTCCCTCACCTAAAGTCTCCACGATCGGTAACTTCTTCACAATGACCTGCTTCTTGGCCATCCGCAGCACTCCTAGGACCAGCGTGACCATGACGACGATGGGCAGGCCCTCTGGAATGGCGGCCACAGCCAGGCTGGATGGAAAGGCCAGACAGATCAGCTTTCACACACACACTTAAGAATGTTACGAAATCCAACTGGGATCAGCAACAGCTTTACCTGGAGAAACGTGTCTCTAGTGTCCCCAAAGTCCCTGCTCTTGTCTCTGTTCCCTGTCCCATGATGCACCTGCCTCCTCTTCAACACCCATTGCTCTGGGCTCCACCCCTGCAAACCCCTAATTTTGGGAAGGGACCTCATCTACCAGATATCCACACTTGAGTATGAATTAGTTTGCCAATTGTTTAGCCTCTTTTAGTGCTTTTGCATTTAAATTGCTCTCATTTATTAAAGAGAAAAGTCTCTGGGCCCTAGGACTGGAATTTCCAGAATCAGGCAATAAGTAGTAAGCAGAATATTTTGGTTCAGAGGGTCCTCCCTTAAATTTCACTTTTCATTGGTCTGATGGTTTACACACTTCTGGTGAGGAAGCCAGACAGGAAATTAAAGTCGAGGGAGGCAAAGTGACACAGCTATGCCTTTGCCTGTTGCAGCAGATCTGTTCTGGAGTACTCACTCTCTTCTTTGTCACCCCCCAACTCTTCCTGCACGTGTGGCCCCGCTCTCCCGCAGCTGTGGTTGATGGGATTAGAGGAGAACATGTGATCCACACCGAACCAATTAGCTTCTCTTTTTTGGGGAGTCTGAACTGGGATTGAGAACATGGGTCCCCCTCCTGTGGGCAGTGTGTCAACATGTAATAGGCTGTGAATAAAGGGCTCTTTCTGCCTCAGTTTGGCTCCAGAATCGGGGCTGACTACTCCCTGATTCCCCATCCCTGAGCAGGCCCGGCCGAGGGCTGGTCAGGGGCCAGCTGACCTCAGGCCAGTGCGGGAGGCCGGAGGTGAGCGACGGGGAGGGTGCTGTTGTGCAGAGCTGTGCAGTGAGCATCACTGCGCCACACCCACCACAGCTGGCTCCTGCCCTCGACACTGCAGCAGAGCCCTGCAGGCCTTCAGCGAGCTTCTGCTGAGTGAGGGAACACAGTGGCGAACCTGTGGCAGGTGTCCAGGCCAACACCGGCCTCACACACTCTACGTGGGCTGGTTAATAACCAGAGAGCCCATCTGAGGAGGCCCATGCAACCAAAGCCACACACATGTACTCCATCCAGTCGGAGACAATGCTGCTTGTGAAGGACTCCGTTATCGTGTGTACCACTAAGAAAGAACCAGACACAGCCAATTAATCAGCACCATGGGGCTTTAGCACATCACTTATAAGAAGGCCGACTTCAGAGAAGTTAAAATGTGAAAAAGATGTGCATCTTAGAATCAAAGAAATATAGTGCATGATGATAACGTTTTACCCAGAGATGGTGGAGTGTTCAGTTACATAAACCAAGGTGACTGAATGTGGCCCAGGGGCTGTGCCGGTTTCTATGGTGATGGTAAGAAGGCTGTGAAGGCATCCTCGGTTTTATGGTACAGGCTGACAAGACTAACTGAGCAAACACTTTCAAGGGCTAAGAGGGGACTTTCCCCCGATATGATGTGGGAAGGGTGATTTTGTACCAAGAGGCTTTCATAATTAAAAAAAAAAAAATCGCTCTGGCTGGCATAGCTCAGTGGATTGAGCGCGGGCTGCGAACCAAAGCATCGCAGGTTCGATTCCCAGTCAGGGCACATGCCTGGGTTGCAGGCCATGGCCCCCAGCAACCGCACATTGATGTTTCTCTCTCTCTCTTTCTCTCTCCCTTCCCTCTCTAAAAATAAATAAATAAAATCTTTAAATAAAAAAAAATCTACAAACTAATAAAGACTAGGGTGGACCAGGACAAGCAATATACCTCGGGTCACCTGTGTCACTCAAGGCAGAGGGAGTTGAGATAAGTGTTTAGGAGAATGATTTTCATTTCATCTATTTCGGAGAATCTCTTCCTCTCTGGCTACCCTGCCGGTTCTATATTCTAATTTGGTTATTCTGAGGGACTTGGATTCTGCTAAAAACCTCCTTGCAAAATCACAAGGGAAATGGACAGTCAATTTTCTCTGAGTGGCAAGTTTCCCACAGATCAAGGAGAACGAATGAGACAGAAGGGAACATTAAGATGGAAATTAGGCGTGACCTTGGGAGGGAGGGCAGGGATGGACACGAAAGGCTTTTTTGTTGTTTACCTGGAAATACTGAATCACTATGTGTCTCATGGAACTTTCTGTGGTTATAAGATGGGCAATGGACTGTCAGTAGATGAGTGGATAAAACAGCTATGGGACATTCACACAACAGAATACTACTCAGCCACAAAAAAAAGAAAATTTTATCTTTGCAACATCATGGATGGGCCTGAAGAACATTTTGCTAAATAAGCCAGTCAGGGAAAGACAAATAACACGTAATCTCACGCATATGTGGAATCTAATGAACAAACTGAACAATAAGCAAAATATAGACAGACTCATAGAGAGCAGGCTGACAGCTCTGGGGTGGTGGGGGGACCAGAAGCGGGGGAGGGATTGAGCAAAAAAGAAAAAAAGAGAAAGAACTCATGGACATGGACAACTGTGGTGACTGTGGGGGCGGGGAATGGGTGGACGTGGAAAAATGTATAGGGAGATAAATGATGATGGAAAAAATTTTAAATAAATAAAAGAAAACCCCAAACAAATAAATAAATAATGTTTTTTAAAAAATGGGGGTGGGCCCTGGCTGGTGTGGCTCAGTGAATTGAGCCCAGGACTGCAAACCAAAGGGTAGCTGGTTCGATTCCAGGCTGGGGCACTCGCCTGGGTTGCAGGCCAGGTCCCCAGTAGGGGGTGCGCGAAAGGCAACCACACACTGAGGTTTCTCTCCCTTCTCTCTTTCTTCATTCCTTCCCCTCTCTCTAAAAATAAATAAATAAATAAACTCTTTTTTAAAAATGGGGACGGGACACATCATTTTTTCGGGGAGGCTCTTGAGCATCATAGCCCCTGAACTCTTGGGCTGCTCCGTCTCTCAGTCGTCACCCCGCCTCAGAAGGCTTAGTCGCCTGAGCCCTCTATTCAGGGGCTCAGCCTCCTTCCCTGGCCCTGCTTCTTGCTGGGCCCTGATGGGACAGTTTCCCGTCGCAGCCTCACCACGCAGAGTGTGCTTCCTGAGCCAGCAGCATCAGCAGCCCCTGGAAGCTTGTTAGGAACACAGGGTCTCAGGCCCCACCCAGACCTCCCGAGCCTGCCCACCAGTAACCGGTGTTGCACAGGTTCTCCCAGGACCCTGGGTTTCTTAAGCTAAGGTCAGAGACCCCTGTTCTGCAGTGAGCCACTTGTCCAGGATGTCCTTCTTCGCTGCCAACTCCCCTCTCCACAGTGCAGCCAGCTGCTCACTCCCCACTGCCCTCTCCTCCCACTCCTCTGAAAGAAGCTGGGCTTCCTGCCTCCCATCACCCTCAGTCTCTATGTTAAGAAAGGCCAATGATTTTCATCTCTCTGCTCCAAGAGAATGGTAGTGATGGCCTGGCCTGGTCAAGAAGGACTCTGATGAAATAATGAGAATCGGGAGAGAAAGGAGCCCATCACCTTCCCCAGGACCTGTCCCTTATCTGACCCCACCATCTCATCCTGCTCACCAAGCCCAGCCCACCATGCCTCCTGGTGTCCCCCAGACATGCCCCTTCCCACCTCCAAGCCTCTGCCCGTGCCCTTCCCCTGCCTGAAGGCCCTCCCTGCTCTTGCCTTAGCAGGCTCCTTCTCATCGCTCCAGCTCCAACTCGTCAGAGAAACCTTCCCTGGCCACCGTTTCTGGGTACATCTCTTCCTGTCTCTCTGTTAATCTCTGACTCTGCCAGTGTTTCCTTTGTAGCACTGATTATAAGTCATAATTATTTTATTAACATTCACTTAAATTGTTTACGTTTGCTTTCCCAGTCAGCCTGCAAACTCCAAGATCCAGCTCCAGCAGTGCTGGATGATGCAGACGGATAGTCAACAGATGCCCCACAGACACCTGTAGGGCACCCAAACAAACCAACCACTGGTGGCTGCCAAGGCTGGGCAGCAAGGGGCACTGCCAAGAACCTGGCTTTGGCTCGGAATGCAGTGGGTTTGAAATTGGTCTCTTCCACAGCCCGATTCTGAAACTATGGGCAAGTGTGTTACCCTTAACCTCGTTTCCCAATCTGAAATGGAGCCCATGGAGCTTTGTAACACGAACTGAGGTCACGTGTTCCACTTGCGCTCCTCCTCCTTGTCACAGCATCACTAGACCCCTGTTTATGCCCCTTCGATCCCTTGAAGACTCTAGAACTGATTTCCCGCTGCTCTCTCTCCATTTGTATCATAGTCTTGGCAATTTCAACAACCATGTCGATGGCCCTTCACACCTACCCAGCTTGTACTTCCTTGAACTTGCTCCTCTGTTGAGTTTCTCCTGCTCAGAATTGTGCCCCTTCACAAAGCTATTATTGAAGTGCCAACCCTCAGGACCTGTGAATGTGACCCTATTTGGAAATAGGGTCTTTGCAGATGTGACTAAGTGATCAGGGTGTCCACCCTAGTGCAGTATGACTGGGGTCCTTAAAAGAGAAGAGACACAGAGACAGACACTCAGGGAGAGGCCATGTGACAACAGAGGCAGAGGCTGGAATGACGAATCCGCAAGCAACACCAGAGGCTGGGAGAGGGCCCCGAACAGATTCTCTCCTAGAGTCTCTGGAGGGGGCACAACCCTGCCAACCCTCGACCTCCAACGCCGTGCACTGAGCATGAGATGGATTTAGTAAAAGCAACACAATTAGGTCACGTGGTCAGTACAGACACTAACACAGAAGGGTAAGTGGCCATCAAAAGCTCCATGAAGATGGTTTCTGTTTTCTTTTATACCCTTCACCACAACGAATTGCTCAGGATATAAAGTTGGGAAACCACAACTGACGTGAGATCACAGCCTGGCATGTTGAGAACACCCTAGGCTCTGCCACCTGCAGCCTCGCAAGCCCTTTCTCATGGCCGCGGCAGAAATGCAAGGATGAGCCTGGCGCATTCCAGGAAAAATAGCCTGAAGTCCAGCAGGACCTCTGGACAGCCAACGGCCTTCTTCTCATGGTTCCGAAGTGTTTGGGAGCAAACGCTCGAACCCTGGTGGCAATCCACTTATTTATAGATTATTTGAAGCAAAACCTGAAGACAATGAACTGTCAGTGCAGATTTTCATACCAGAAACTATCTTTTTAAGATATTCTGATGGGGTTTGGATGTGTCTCATCCTAGGACTTTTTTTAATGGAAAAGGTGGACTTTATTTTTTGGCTTGGAATCAGTTTCAGATGGGGATTTTCAAATGTCTGTCATCTGTACTTTGCTTTTATGATTTTTGTCGCACCTGCATGCCTTCTGTAGTCTGAGTGCACAGCATTCTTTAAACCAACTTTTCTCTTTTATCTTTCAGTTTTAAAAAAATTCACACCCCTAGGATTTGGTACTAATGAGATTTAGTTTGTTAAAGAAATGGCTAAGTGTCTAAAACCAAAGACTTTTCCAATTTCCACTCATTTAAAAAGCAGTCACAGAACAGTCTTGAAAGAGAACGCATACCTTCGCACGCACTGAGTTTGCCAGCCTGCTCCTCCACAACACACACAGCGCAGCGCGGCCTAAAACCAAGGCCTCGGCTGCTTCAAAGACCTGCATTTGAGCCTGCCCCATTGCTAACCGGCAGGTAAGGGGCGTCCCTTCATTCCACACAGAGAAGCTTGACCAGGCACCAGAGACACGTACGTCGAAGCCTGAAAGCGAGGTTCTGCTGCGCACACCGGCCAGCACTGGGGAGGCAGCACCCTGCGACCTCCAGGTCCCAGCACAGGCTGGGGGGCCCGGGCCACTGGGAGTGCATCGCTGTGATGTGCTGTAGTGATAGTTACCACATGGATGATTGCTAATAGTTCACTTTTATATATAAACCAGAGCGGCCCCAGGGGTCCTTGTAATAACAACCTCCAGTGCTTTTGTTGCCCCTTTTGGGATATAATTCCCATACCATAAATTCCTCCTTTTAAAGTGAGTATGTAACTCAGTGGTTTCTAGTATATTCAGAGTTGTTCGATCATCACCAAAATCTATTGTAGAGCATTTTCGTCATCTCTGAAAGAGCCCCCTAACTTAGCAGCCACGCCTCATTCCCTCCCCTTGGCCCCTGGAAACCATGAATCTAAGTTCTGTCCATGGATTTGCCTATTTTGGACATTTCCTGTGAATGAAGTTACATAATACGTGGCCATTAGTGTCTGGTTCCCTTCACTTAACATCATGTTTTCTAGGGCCATCCATGTTGTAGCGGGTGTCAAGGCTGAATCACATTCCATTGTGTGTTTTTAATTCATTCATTGCTTGATGGGCTTGTTTGCATCATGGGTTTGATGTGCTGTGTATATATTTTTGCTTACAGACATTAAAATAATTTTCCACGTATCACCTGAAGCATCTTGCTGACACCAGCAAGGGGGTGAGGAGGGGGGTCACTGTCTGGAAACCATGGGACTTAACCTGAGCCTAGAAATGTGTTGGCTTTTCTGTGCCCCAGAGGGATCATCAGCTGCCCTTCCGCGGGGACATATCCAGTTAGTGACCATCCCTGGCATTCTGCCTCCCTTGTCTTGGTGAGCAGCCGTGGAAAAGCTGGGGCAACTTCAGCCACTGCTTGGAGCCAGCTCCCTGCCCCCCTCTGCATCGTCCACTGGGACCTGGGGGTGTGACTGTTGCTTGTTAGAGTCACCATGTGGAGGAAAGGCAGGTTCCTTGGGCTTAAAGTCAAGGGCCCTGATTCCCAGCCCTGCCATCAGCCATGTGGCCTCAGTGGCATGTCCCTTACCCTCTCCTATAGATTCTTCTGTAAAAGAAGGACCTAGACCTTACTTTAAAGGAATAATTGGAGCAAACACACACTGTGTGCTCCAGATGGTTGCAGGGATCTGCACCTGCTCTCATCTCCTCGCTATGACCCCAGGAGGGGCTGTCTCATCCCTCCCATTTTACAGAGGGGAAGATTGAGGTGCAGAAAGTACAGACACTTGCCTAAGGTCTCAGAGCTAGCAAGGGGTAAGGCTGGAATTGAACTCTAGGCAGCCTGGCTCTGGAGTCCACATTACTAGCCAGAAAGATCCACACTCAGGGGCAAAAAAGTGACAGGAATGGGAACTCCAAATCATATGTTTCCATTCCTTTTACAAGCTTTCCCTGGGCTCCTGTGCCTATCAGATGGTGTGCTGCTGGGGGACTGTGGCTTTGGGTGAGGGGGGTGCATCTTCCCCATACTGCTCCTGCTCCCCAGCCTCCCCACCTTGTCGTGCTGCGCTGGTGAGGGAGGAACGGCATGGCACACTTACCTGACCCCGATCGTGAACATGCTGAGAAGGGGCTTCCCTTGCAGCCACCCTGTGAGTATGATTACCCCTGGGGAAGAGACAAAAAAAAAAAGTGTGCGCACACACACACACACACACACAGAGTCTCCAACATCTCAAAGGCAGGACAGCATTTCAACACCCTTTCCTTAAAGAGTTCACAGCAATATAGACCCGAGGCAATAACGAATAGCCTCAGGGCTTATAACTACTATTCCCTTTTTAAGGAAGATACCTTCATACCTACAGAAAAGAATGGTTTTACTTTTTCAGGGAAGGATCAAGCCACTTCCAGTAAAGAAGAAACAAGCATCTTGTTTTGGGCTGTTGTACATATCCACAGATTATTCCAGAAGTCCCCCTGAGCCGTGTGCACCCAGGACCCCCGCCCCTGGGGCTGTCTGATGGGCAGAAAGTGCTGCCTCCAAGGTGGGCAGATGGGCCCCTGTTTCCTAAATTGTTTTATCTTGCCATGTTCATGATTAAATGCATTCCCTTTTCCATTTTCTCCTTCATCAATCATTTACTCAATGTTTCCTAAGTACCAGGCCCTGATTTTGGTTTGCTCTTTATTAAGATATTAACTCAATAAATGTTTACTGAGGACCTACTATGGGCAAGGCACTGGCTGGTCCTGCAGTCTGGGGGCAAAGGACAGACTCAAAGTTGGACATGGAGACGGCAGGAAGGGCAGGTGAGGGGACCTGGGCAGCTCCACCGGGATGATCAGGAGTAAAGCCTGCATTTAGGTGTGTGGCGCTGTGTTCATGCTGTCTTTGGTGTGTTGCCAAAGGCCATGAGGCATAAGCCCAAGCACAGCCTACTTAGCAGCATAGAAATATGGCTGAGTACACCGCTAAACTACATTTCCCAGTCTCCCTTGCAGATAGGCAGGCTGTGTGACTCCATTCCCACCAACTGAAAATGGGCAAAAGTGAGGACTCCACTTCCTGGCCCACGCCTTCGTAATTTACCACACAAGCTTCCATGTCTCTCTCCCCAGCTGCTGGCTAAACAGAGGATGACCAGCCTCCAAGGGCCCAGAGGAAGGGAGAGCAAGAGTACAGTAGGGGTCTGGGACCCCGAGTCAGTGTTTGGAGTTGAACTATCCAGGAAAGCCTCTGGACCAAGCAAGAACATGACCATGGACTAGGATGTGAGCAGGAAATAAACTTTGACCGCAATGTCATTGCACTGCAGGGGCTGCTTGTTGCAGCAGCTGGCCTAGTCAGGCTAACACAGTGACCTCTGTCACTGTCAGAGTCTCCGGTCCCAAACCCCCATCTTCACCCAGGTGAGCAAGTGGCAGGGTACATGAGAAACAGGGGTGACAGTTCCCCCCAGCCCCCAGGACCGAGTGCAGACACTGCTTCACTCACCAATTATGCAGAACGAGAAGAGAGTCAGTTGCTTCCCCAGATTGTCCATGTTTTTTTGCAGAGGAGTTTTAGGTGTCTGCAAGGATGGGAACAAGGGCTTTGTCAGGTGACATGTCAGTGTCCCTCATCGTCTGCCTGGCTCATGAGTGCCTCGAGCTGAGTGGCAGTTACACGGGGAACACTTACATAAAAATTCATTGACCTCTATCCTTCCTATCTGTGTACCTTATTGCCTGTAAGTTATGTCTTGACAAAAATCCCAATGAACGTCTTAAAATAAAAATGAACTTTTAAAAAGTATCCTCACATTTTTAAAAGCACACTCATTCCTAAGGGGTGGGCAGGGTGGGTATCACTAGCCAAGAGTAATCTCACACCCAGCTGACAAAGAAACCAGAGCCCCCATCGCCCTTACCTCTTCAGCCCGCATCATCTTAAACACCTCTCCAAACTGAGACCTCTCCCCGGTTCCGATCACGACCCCCTGTGTTCAGGAGAGGAAGGGTGAGATCTGAGGCTGGAAGCCTGCTGGCAATGGAAGCCAAGGCCCCGGTGCGCCCCACAGCTTACCTGCCCCTTCCCGTACTGCACCAGGGTCCCCATGAAGACAATGTTTCTCAGGGTGGTGAGGTCCCCCTCGCCGGTCAGCGGGGTGTCTGTCTTACTGCACGGCTCAGCTTCTCCCGTCAAACTGGACTCGTCTACCAGCAGGTCTGTGACCTAGGACGGTGAAGGGAAAAGACAGTGGAATCTGCCCTCACACCCTGTGAACTGGTTTTAAAGGTACAGAACAGAATCTAACACCTTAATGTCAATTGCCAACAGACAACAAACAAGGAACACCCCGAAATCAGGGGACAAACATTGAAACATGACCAGATGCTTCAAGAATTGGAAAAACTCTGAATGTGTGGCCCCTCTCAAAAACCATGAAAGCCTTGTACCTTCTTTCACATTATTTTAAACTTTAATATAACATTTTTAAAACTAAATAGGCAATGGATAATTTAGAATATACCTTTCAACACACCTGTGCCTTTCACCTAACATCCTACCTGCTGCCCACATTGGAGGATGCCCATATAATCTTTGTGGTGTGAGCATTGCTGAGTCATGTTATTGAGGTATATATATAACTTTATATATATAAAGTTAAGGTTAATATAACCTTAGGCCATGTTAATATAGCCTAAGGTTATATTAACACCAGAAGCATGGACATAGATACACACACACACACACTCTTCAGAAAAGGAGGAGGAAGGTGCTAATGTTTCTATGATCCCTACTATGTACCAAGCCCTGTGCGGAACATGTCACAAATCTCATCTCTAAATCCTTACCCCCACCATGAAAGATGCTATTGTTTTCTCCCATTTTACATATGGGGAAACTGAGGCACAGTGAGTAACTTGTTCAAGGTTATATAGCTACTTAGCAGCAGAACAGAGGTTGAACCAAAATTTTGGTTCCAAAAGCTACACTCTTAACCATCTTCTAAGCTGACCACCGGCCAGTGGGTATCGCTGCAGAGCTGAGTGTCCTGGGCCCAGAACTGTACCGGATACCATGGGGGACATAAGAGGTCTCGGTGGACCCGAGCCCTCGGGACCCTGTTATCTGAACATGTAAGACCAACCTAGAGAGACAAGCCATCTTCCTGCACACTCACAAGAGAACCGTTAGATCAGTGCTCCTCAATTAGGAGCCTGGGAATTGTACTCCAATTTCGAAAATTCAATAACAATCTTTAAAACATATGCTCACTGCCATGGGATCTTGGTCCCCAAGAGGACAGGGGCCACCACTTGCCTGTGTAACGCCCATCTCCCCATTCCTCCCTAACACAACCCCCATGGCATTGGGAGTCGTGATGGCCCCACCACACAATCCTGTTTCCCAGCCTCCCTTGCAGCTCACAGAGTTGCTACAAAGAGACAGCAAGATGTAAGGAGAAGTTGCCATAGTCTTGGGGGAGATCTTTGATGGTGGCTGAGCTTCCTTTCCCCTGCCTAGCCGTTGTCATTGTGGCTGGAGTTCCAGAAGCCATCTTATCTGCATTAAGGGGATGACCACACCCAGGGAAGGCAGAGTAGGGGCTGGGAGAAACCCAGGTCCTTCATTGCACGGTGGAGCCACCACGTGGGCCCTGGACACTCCACTTCCGAACTCTCAACTCTCACTACATGAGAGAGGACTCAATCTCCTGCCAGTTGAAGCCAATATACACGCTCAACTTAACCTGTTACCAGTCAAGCCCAAGTACAGGCTGATCTACAGTTTGCATATGTGGTTTTGAATCCCCAGAATATGAAGGGAGAGTCAAACAACCTCATGGGGCAGCTTCTAACCCACAACAAAAGAGAAGACGGGAGAACTGGGGCACCCGGCACCACCAGCTGTGGACCCAGAGACCCCGGGCAGTGAAACCGGCACTACGTCCCAATGGCAAACAGAGATCTCATTTTCAGAAAACACTGTCTAATGGGAAGTGACTAACTTGAATAAGTTGTATTTGACTTGAAAATTTGGCTAGGTTTACAGTTGTACATAAGTGTGAAGTCCATGGAATTCTTATCTAACTTTATGCTTGTTTACATCTAAGTAACTGTGATAAAAATAGGTTGACATTGGGAACGGACCCCTCCCTTGACTGAGCGTGAGAGCTGTAGTTAGAGCAGTCTGATGTTCTCATGGGTCTAATCTGCAGCAGGAGGTTTGGGAGTGAGGAACGGGAGGGCGGGGTGGCTGACGCTGAGAGGATGAGCTAGGAGAGAAGGAGTGTGTCTGGGAGGATCTGGGACTAGAAACAGGCCTTGAAGGATGAGCTGGTGTTTGTGAGTGAATCAGGCAGGCCCTCTAGGGAGGGGAAAGAAGGCAATTTGGGCAATTGATGGTGGGAGAACATGGTAATAACACACTTGATCAAAGCAACTGAGAGATGTGGGAGACAAGAAAAGACTTCTCCTAGCACCCCACCAACACTAAAAGGACAGAAGCCAGGAGTCCTGAGCACTGGGACCAGTTTGCCTTCTTTGGGGTTCAGGTTCTTGGGGGGGGGGGCAAAGTCAGGCGCTGTCCTGGGTGCTGAAGCCACTGTGGGACAGAGCTGCCCCTGCCCTCAAGGGGCAACGGATGGAAAATAGGACTCAATCATGGTGGAAGTTGGCCCACCTGGGCACACATGTGGGGACCAGCTTGACTGGAGCAGAGCCCTTGTGAAAGGTGAGGTTGGAACCCAACTGCACTTGGCATCAATTAAGAAATTTGGATACTGCTTTGTAAGTAATGAGGAGCCACAAAGAGTCGAGCATGGAAGGAAGGGATGTGAGTGAGGCATACAAAATGATGTCAGGTATGGAAAAGGTAGGCCAGCTGCACCGGGACGGAAAGCCCACAGTCAGAGGAGTACATCCCGAGTGAGGCAGAGGAAGGTCTCGTGGAGGGAAGAGCCGGGCGGAGAGAACAAGGAGAGAACTGGCCCCAACCGGAACGAGACGTGTGGAAGAAAGCAGAGGTCACCAAGGTTTACGACTGCATCTGTTGTACAGAACACATTTAAAATACGCATACGTGATCCCGATTATGGTTCATTAAAGCCCAGTTAGGACTGGCAAGCGTCTAACAGGTCAAAGCTGACTAGACACCTCAACCCTCTGAGGCAAGTCGTGAGCCTTAACTCCACCTCAGATTTATTTGCTCTCTCTCTTTTTTTTAATTTCAGTTTTCACACTTGGACAAGACTACCTGAATGCTCTGACTGCGTCCGGGAGCCTCCGACATCTCCGTTCCGGTTTCCCAGTGGACCCAGGAGGGTTAGAGACTTCTCAAGAGTTCTTTTCTTTTAAAAAAAAATCATATTTGCCCTTGTGACAATGATTTGGAAAACTTTAATTTTTCTGTCTATAAGATGGATAGGTGGGGAGTTATAATCATTTTCCAATTGCATTTTGTGGGACCCTCATTTGCAAAAAGTTAACTGGTGCCCTATGGAGAAAGGGTTCCATGGTGAAAAAAGTTTGGGAAACGTGGGGTTAAATCCAGTGAACTGGTTTTCTTTACCACTGGACTTCTCAGAGCCTGTAGTATGTAAAAACGTGTCGTGACTCCCCAGGTAGGGGCTGCAGTTCCTAAAATATCTTCTGGAGCAAAGGTTGAGACACAGGACTACAAGGTCACCAAGACCGTTCTTGTTCCAGTGATCACTCCTCCAAGCACACCAAGAACCCCCCAAACAAAACTCAGTTTAATTTTGTTTTTTGCTATTAAAGAAAGACTAAATAAAATGTGACTGGCTTGCCCAGCATCTTAACTGGTCAATTCAGCAAGATGTCAGCGGATACCTGTGTCATGCCCAGAGAATTTTAAAGTCAGACTCTGCTTCAAGAACTTTGGAAAAAAAGACCCTTGCAGGTAAAGCAAATGGAGGGTGATTCATGCTAAGTAGGATGGCGCTACATTAGAGCACAGTAGAAATTCAGAGAAGAAACAATACCGTTGATGACCTACATAGCTAACATTCGCTGAGTGCTTGCATTCTCACACAACACACTCACAATTGTCCCATGGGAAAGACTGCTCTGACCCCCACTTTACAGCTGAGAACACTGAGGCTTGGACAGCTGAAGAAGCTCCATGGCCCACAGGCTAGGATGTGTAAAGATGGATCCTGGTGCCTTCTCCATTCTCTTAAGTGCAGTCTGGGATGGGGGTGGGGTCTGGGCCAGGTCGTGAGCGGTCATTGGCAGAGTTTGGTCTCGATGCATGTGGAGCAGGGAGCCACGGCCAGCTCCAAGGCGGTGAGAGGCTCCGTGAACACACAGCCTGGAAGAGGCCCCCCGGGACAGCTGTGCTGAATGGATAACGTGGGCGGAGACTCAGCTGGAGTGACAGCACCCATTGCCGGAGCACGAGAACCTTTCACAGGAAGAGCTGCTAGCAATTGGCAATACGGTAAAAACATGAGGAAACTCCCCTCAGCCAGGTGGTCAAGGGCAGCATCAGCAGTGACAGCACGCACCCTTGACGTGGTGTGATGAGAAGGACATTTGACCTCTATGGTCTTCTTCCCCAAACCCCAGAACCCCAGTCTAATCATGGAAAAAAAGTCAGAGAAATCGCAGTTGTGGGACATTCTACAAATAACCTGACAAGCACTTCTCAAAACTGTCAAGGTCATCAACACAAGGAATGTCTGAGATGCTGCCACGGGCGCCTAGGGAGACAGGATGAGCAAAAGGAAGGCGAGGTCCCGGGACAGAGAAGGACATTAGGAGAAAACCGCAGCAGTCTGAAACAAAGTGTGAGACTTACGTATATTTATATATGAAAATATATTATGTCATGACATAATTATATTAAATACTGTAGTATCAATTTTAATAAAATAACCATATTAATGATTAACAATAATCATTATTGATAATACTAATGCATCATAATTGGCTCATTAATTGTAAGAAGTGTACCATACTAATATAAGACCTTGACAATAGAGGGAGCTGAGTGTGGGAGAATATGGGAACCTTCTCTTAATTTTTCTGTAAGTCTAAAACCATTCTGAAAATTAAATTCTATTCTTCTTAAAATGAGGAATGGAAGAGAGAGGTGAGACAAGGTGACTTCCCTCAAGACAGCTCTCTGGAGAAGCAGAAAACGGAGGCGGGAGTTGGGAAGAGAAGAGAATGCGTGTGGGGGAGGTGGGTGTGGGTTTGGACACACTGGGATGCAGGTGGGATGTCTGTCCAACCCTGTCCTGCTATGGGCCTAGGAATCCAGTGGCGAACTAGACGGACAGACTTGCTGCCTTCATGGGGCTTATACTCCAGCAGAGGAGGTGGGGTGGGGGAGGGGCTGGCCATGAACGTAGAAGCCAATGGACATTGGTATGAATGCCGGGGCAGGCAGGCACGGGGAAGGCCCCTTAGGAGAGAGGTCAGGAAGGCCTGGCACAGGTCAGTAAGAAGGCAGTGAGCCGAGGCCACAGAAATGAGAAGGGCTAAGTCATGATGCTGGGGTGTGGATTTCAAGTGGCAGAAATGGTTCCGCATGGAGATGCACCCCAGGCAGTTGAAAGCAGCAATGTGTCTGGCTTCCTTGTCAGAGCTAGGCATGCAGCTTGGGCCTCCTTTGCCTAAAATAGCTGATTTGTGTCCATTCTAGGTCAGCTCCAAATTTACTGCCTCCAGGAAGCCCCCTGTGACTGCATCAGGCCAGGTAAATCTGTTCTGCTCAGGAACTCCAGAATTTTCTGTACTTCTCCCCCAAGTTCCCCAACAATCACTGAATAGTTACCGGTCACGAGCAGATATGGTTTGTGTGTCAGGCTGGACTGGAAGCCCATGAGCACAGGGACCAGGTCTGTTTTCTCCACTGTTTCCTCAGCACTCAGCACAGACGCTGGCACATAGCAGGTGCCCAGGAAATATTTGCTGAGGCTCACACAATACCAGTGGCCACCAAGGAGGTCACTCAGCCTGAAGACAGGGATCAGGAGCTCTGGGCTGAGGGCTCGGGAGCTCCCGTCACTTCCCGCTCAGGCACAGACCAAGGCTCTCCCCGTCTGCTCACCCTGGCAGGAGCTCCTACCTCTGAGACAAGACATCACTTGGAGTCTGGACAGATTCCATTCAATGCCCTTTTCATTCAGAAATGGTAGGTCAAAAGAAAGAGCAGTGGCCTGCTCTGTGGGCTGCCCCAAGCCAGCCCTTCACTGAGGCCTCAGCCTTTGCTCTAAAACTGTGGGGGGAGAAGCAATGTCCTGTGAGCCCCATGCACTGGGCCAAAGGGGCTAATGTCTGGGTTTCCCATTTCAAGAGCTTTCTTGAACCTGCTGTTTCCTGGCCCTAAGTGCCTTCAAAACATACGTAAGCTCTCTGGATCTCAGAGCTTAAGAGCTGATAAAAATATTCCACTGTGAATATACAAAGCTATTGATTGTTCAGTGGAATTGCAAAATACCAAAAAGGAGATCTGTAGTGTTTGCAGCTGGTAGCTTGGATTAAACCCTTGTGGTATCAACAACCAGGTACAATCTAATTACATAAGCGGGGCAGGAAGAAAACCAGTTGAGCTGTAAAGAAGTTATTTGGGGTTTAAAAACTTGTTCTGAAGAACTGCTGTAGAGGGCAGCAACAACAAACAAGTCGGGAGCTAACACTCGGGACGCTGCCCCACGCCAGCCACCGCGCCAAGCGTGCTGCAGGTCTTAGCCTGTTCCATCCTCGCCACAGCCCTGCAGGGTGGGGATGAACTTTTTCTGCTTTGACAGAGGAGAAATCCAAGACTCAGAGAGGCTAATCCCTCCCTCAAAATCACACACTGGCCCCGGCTGTTGTGGCTCAGTGGATTGAGTGCTGGACTGCAAACCAAAGGGTTGCCGGTTCGATTCCCAGTCAGGGTGCATGCCTGGGTTGTGGTCCGGGTCCCCAGTAGGGGGCACATGAGAGGCAACCACACACTGATGTTTCTTTCCCTCTCTTTCTCCCTCCCTTCCCCTCTCTAAAAAAAAAATCACACACTGAGCAGTGCTGGGTGGGGATTGAAACCCGGGGCCCTCTGACTTCCAGCATGTGCCCATCACTCACCGGTGCCAGGCACCATTCTGAGCACCTTGCATCTATAAAGTCATTAATCCTTACATCCACCTTTTGGGCATTAACACCCCCGCCTCATTTTACAGGTGAGGAAACTGAGGCACAGAGAAGTTAAGTGCCTTGCTGCAGGCCGCACAGCTTGTGAATAACAGGCGTCAGTTTCAAACCCAGGCTAACACCAGCCCCTGGGCACTAACCACTGAGCAGCACTGTCTCTCCACGGCACCTGTGGCCGGTATCTTCCTTCTCAGCTGGGCTGCCCAGCATCAGGACCCAGCAACCCTGGAGTCCCCACGTTGGGAGGCAGAGTCCTCTCTTGGTGCAGAAGTGGACCATGTCAGACTGGCTTCCCCAGTCCTCCTGGGGACAGTGGTTTCTCTAACGGGATCCAAGAGTCCCAGACCTGGACGCTGAATGCTGGCATGGGGGTGGGGTGGGGAGTGGAAGGTGAGAAATCCATTCCAATGCAGGAAGGAGCACCAGCATGAGCCTGAGAGAGAATGCCCCCCGTCCCCCGCCACCATGGTCTGAAAGTTGGGGCATGGGAAAGCCTGGGGGGCCATCTGGCCTGTGTCTCAACTTCAAAGACTGACCAGGACACTGTAAACACAGGGCCCCAGGGGTTGGTTCCTGCCTCTTCGCCTCTCTCCATCCTCCTTCCAACAGCATGCTATTTATCCTACAATTCCTGACAAAATAAATAAATCGGGCAGATAACCTGTGCCTAATCCTTTATCGCTGAAAGCTTTGAATAATTCTTAAGCATTCTTGGAAGGAATCATAGAATAGATTATCGCCTTGAACCTGATTAACCTTTTCTTGAGAATCCAGGGCTACCTCAGGGAGCCTCAGGGCTTGCTCTGTGAGGCTGTGGCACCCTGGCACCCACAAAGCTGTGGGTGGGGACACAGCTTGCCCCAAATCCCGGGTCCCCAAACCGAGCAACTGTAAAAGCTTGTGATACTTTTTTACGTCTTTGCTGGTTCTGGTTCCCTTCTCCTCCCTCAGCAATCCGATACCCCTTCCTTCTGACCTGAGTGCGGCTGTTCTAGAGGGAACTCCTGCCTCATTCCTCAGCCCCACCTTGGTTCAGTCTGCTGCAAACTAGAGAGCCATGCGACCAAAATCAGTTAGGCTTATACTTAAAATGAGAAGAGTTAATTTGTGAAATACAATTCGAAGAGCTTTGTGTTTGAAATGAGCTTGTTCGCTGCCTCCCCGACTCGTTTGTTGCATATGTGTGTGCGTGCGTGTGCATGTGTGTGTGAGAGAGAGAGAGAGAGAGAGGCCTGCCTCTGATACGCTGAGTGCCTGCACATCCCACCGGCCGAGGGCTGGGACCCCTCACCTCAGTGAGACGAATGTCCGCCGGGATCCGGTCTCCGATGGAGAGGCACACGACATCTCCGGGAACCAGGTCTCGCGCAAGCAGATGCTGCAGCTTCCCTTCTCTTACGCTGCATCGGGATGGCAAACAGCAGAATCACCCGTGTTGGCATCCCGTTTTTATGCACTTTGATGAATTTGAGCAAAGATTATAGAAACACACTTTCTTTCAGTTATGGGCACACCTTTGTGCCTTTGTGGTAGTACTATTTTTAAAATTCATGTACCCTAAAAAATTTGGGGGGAAAATGTGTGGCTTCTGGAAGGCCCTGGTCCTCATCAGAAAAGTGGGTCTTTCACTGTTTATTCTGCCTGGAAACAAGGCTGGGCCAACGTGGCCTCCAGAAGCTTTTGCAGGTCTTAGTGGTTTTAAAGCTTCCTTAGTGGAGCGGTAGCTTGTGCCCTCAGAGGAGACACCACTCTGGTCAGAGCCTTGTCAGAGCTGGGAGAAGCCCGGGATCACCCTCCCACAGGGCCACGGCCACTCCTCCTGCCAACCGCCTCAAGGCAACAGGCATGCTTCTGTGCACAGGTTCCGGCTGGAATCCCACCACACACCGCCCTCCTCCAGGACGCGGCAGCTGCCTCCCCATTGGCCTCCTGCCTCCCTCTGGCCTCCTTCACTTCATCCTGCACACAGCAGACAGAAAGTTCTTCAAACACAGGAATCAGATCCGAACTTCCTCTTGCTTCAAGCCCTCCGATGTCTTTCTGACGCCCATGGAATCAAACCCAAAAGCCTTGCTAAAGCCCTCTCGACCTGGACCTGCCACTTCCTCTCCTCCTGCTGCTCCTTCATCACACCAGCTAGGCCTTGAACACACCCAGTTCTCTCTAGTCTCAAGGATTTTTGGCGACCTTAAATGCTGGAGTGGACATCTCCCTTCTCCTGGATCACAGAATTCACTCTTGTTCAAGTACCTACCCTCTCCCCCACAAGTCTAGGGATGGGTCCTGACTGGTTGAGATCATTGGAGTGATCCCATCCCCTGTTCATGATTGGCTTAGGCTCAGGCGTGTTCTGTAACATAGGACAAATGAGACATGAGTGGACATTTGATGGGGCTCATGAAAGAGGTTTCCTCACTCTGTAAATACAAACACATTCACATACACAGAACCTCTTCTTTCTGTTTGACCTTTCATGTCTGGCTGTGATGCCTGGAGCTGTGGCAGCCAACTTAGGACAATGAGGGGAGCTGGAGAACATAGTCAACAAGCTGAGAATGACAGATTAAAGGAATAAAAGACCCAGGTCCTGGGTACCATCTTGAATTAATTAACCCCACTGCCACGCTACCTCAGATCCCTTGCCTTAAGACAACACAATTTCCTTGTGGTTTGTGCAGCTGAGTTTCCTGTTCCTTGAAGCCAAGAGCACCTATCAGATATATGTCAGCTCTTCCATGGCTGGCTCCCTCTTTTTTTTAAACCTTGACCTCAATGTCAGCTTTTCCTTATATGTCATATCAGTTATTTAAAATTATCTCCACCCCTCCACCAGTCACTATTGCATCTCTGTGGGGTTTTTCTATTTTGTTTGTTTTGATTTTTATGTGACTTTGGGTTTTGGGGGGTCTTTTTGGCTTGAATGTACCTGCTGCATTCCAAAATTTTGTTCACAGATATAACCACAGCATTATTTCCTCCAGCACACAGTAGGTGCTCAATTAATACTTAATGAGTGCACAAAGGACGGAGGTAACATAGGATAGGTCTGCCTGCAGGAGTTTCTCCTGATTTGTGAAACGGCCCTTGGAGACTCAGAGAGCGAGCCTGTATGTCTGCCATGCTCTTTCAACTCTACCAGGCTGCCTGCCGCTGCTGTTTTTGAAAATAGAATGTCTTTCAGAAGTAAGACTTCTGAGGGCATCAATAATGTATCTATTCACCTAAAAGGCCAAGACTTGATATTTAAACCTAAGACTGAATCATCAAACCACATCAATCATTTATGCTTCCCTTTGCTCATATGTCTCACATCACACACCTGGATTTCTGATGGCCTCGCTCCTCCAGTTAGTAAGCCCAGGCGTTTTTACTGCCCCCAATGACCTTCTCTTGTGCCTCCACATTATCCTCTTTCTGTCTCTATGTCGTTATTCCTTATCTTCTGCTTATGATACACACACACCTCCCTGCTGATTCCTTTCGAGGTGGGACTCTATATTACTAGATCTTTCTATCCGCCAGCCCTGTGGCTCAATGCTACCGTATATACCCAGATATATGCTAAGGTTCTTTCCCAAGAATTGTCCTTCAGAAAATAGTTACTGTGTGTTTAAGTCCTTCCAAAATACTTCAGGTCATGTGGTACTTGTGAGCAGCAATGCACATCTGGGAAGGACACAAGACCTAGAAGTGGCCTCAATCACCCTAGTAGGGACAGGGGGGGAAATTTTGGTCTTCTCTGAAATCATTTCATTTTATAAGAACAATAAATGCATGGATTGATGGCATATTACAAACTAAATAAAAAAAAAAGAAAAAGCCAGGCGTACAGCATGCCCCCTTCCCTGTCTGCTGTCTTCCCTACTGAGGGCGGCAGTCCCTGCAGCCGCCCGGAGCTTGAGCTGTGCCACAGGGCAGCTGCTAGCCCCTTGTGGCTGTTTTATTTTTTAAGATTTTATTTACTTATTTTTCAGACAAGGGAAAGGAGGAAGAGGAAGAGAAACATCAATGTGTGGTTGCCTCTGGTGTGCCCCCCACTGGAGAACTGGCCCACAACCCAGGCATGTGCCTTGCCTGGAAATTGAACCGGCGACCCCTTGGTTTGCAGGCCGGCACTTAACCACTGAGTCACACCAGCCAGGGTCCCTCATGGCTATTTTAAATTAAAATTCAATAAAATGAAGGACTCAATTCCTCAGTTGCCCTGGCTACATTTGAAATCCTCAGTAACCACATGTGACCAGTAATGCTGTGCTGCACAGTACAGATTATAGAACATTCCAGAAACTGCTACTGCACAGTACTGTCAGACCGAAATGTCCATGAGGTACTGACAGATACTTTTTGTCTTTTCTTTTTCCTTTTTAAACATCTTTGGTGAGGGCTATGTGATGCTGCAAACTGGAAATGCCCTGGCAGGAAGGAGGTCGGGGGACTGCAGAGAAAATGCCTGGAGCTCACACTCATGTCATCCCACCCTTCAGCCAATGTCCTGATGCCTCGGCTCGTCAAAGCCCCGCATCTTGGCCTCGTCTGAGCCCAGCCTTTGGGAATCCAGTGAAACTTCTGAATGCTCTGCACTGGAAAAATGCACACCATCTGCACAGTGTCTGACAGGTTTCATGGGCCACCCTCCTCCCAGAGCCATGTCCATCACCTGTGACCCCCAGGCTAGGCACCCTGATTAGACGCTAACGACAGAATGGAGGCCCAGAGAGATGGAGGGACACGCCCAAGGAGGCAAGCAACCCACCGGCAGGACAGAGACCAAGCCAGAGCCCCAGTATGACATGGTTCTTATTGCACTACAAGGGACACAGATTTTGCCAAACTCGCCACCAGCCCACTGGCTTCTCTGATGAACCAAGAAGTCCCAGGAGGGGGTGGTCTCTGACTTACCAGTTACATTCGGGAGGAACCAGCTTGGTTAGCTCTTCCAGAGATTTCTCCGACCTGTACTCCTGGTGGGAAGCACATCAAACACGCTGTTCAAAGGGGGGCATTCCACAGAGCTCCCATCACACCCAGGTCACCCCAACCCGGACCACAGGAAACAAATACACACCTGGATGAAGGCGACAGTGACCACAATCAACACGGCCTACGGAGCAAAGGGGAGGGATGTCACCACCCAGCTGCTCAGCCAGCAGCTGAGTTCATGGGAGGTAGGGGGAGGTCATTGTCTTTCCAAATAAATATCCTTTTTCTTGCAAAACAAGTGTACTGTGCAGAAACTTAGAAAAGGGATAAGTCAAAAAAAAAAGGGCAGAAAAATCACCCCAAGTCCCTCTGCCAGAGGTTCACATTTTGGGGTACCCCTCTAGATTTTTCTGCCTAGACACACTTATAACACAGGATCCTATGGTACAGATATTCTTTTTATCAACTGCCTTTTCACTTGACATATTGCAAACATCCTTCCACATCAGAAGATGTGGATCTAAGTTCAGCCTTTTCAACAGAGGCAGCAAATTTCGCTGTATGGAATGAGTCCATTTTCGTATTTTAAAAGAGTGATTGACAGATAGGAGGAAGCTGGAATGATACACATCAAAAAGTGTTTGGTAGAAGCCACGCATAAAAGGTCACATATTGTGTGATTCTATTTATATAAAATATCCAGAATCGGTGAATCCACAGAGACAGAAAGAGACTGGTGGTTGCCAGGGGCCTAGGAGGGGAAATGGGGAGCAACTGTTTGATGGGCCTGGTGTTTCCTTTCAGGGCGAAGTGTTTTAGACCCAAACAGAGGCGGTGGTCGTACAACACTGTGAGTGTGTAACTGCCACTGAATCAGTCAGTTTAAAATGGTTGATTTTGCCCTGGCTGGTGTAGCTCAGTGGATTGAGCGTGGGCTGCGAACCAAAGCATCGCAGGTTCAATTCCCAGTCAGGGCACATGCCTGGTTTGCAGGCCACGGCCCCCAGCAACCGCACATTGATGTTTCTCTCTCTCTCCCTCTCTCCCCCTCCCTTCCCTCTCTAAAAATAAATAAATAAAATCTTTAAAAAAAAAAAGCTTTAAAAAATGGTTGATTTTTTTATTATGAGATTTTTTCCACTTAGGTTGAAAAAATTTTTTAGATTTTATTTATTTACTTTTAGAGAGAGGGGAAGGGAGGGAGAAAGAGAGGGAGAGAAACACCAATGTGCAAAACATTAATTGGTTGCCTCTCACACGCCTCCATCTGGAGACTTGACCTGCAACCCAGGCATGTACCCTGACCAGGAATCAAAATGGGGACTTTTTGTTTTGTGGGATGATGCCCAACCCACTAAGCCACAATAGTCAGTGCTTTAAAAAATGTTTAAAAAGGTGCTCAGCGGTTCTCTCTAGGTAATAGACTATAAACAATTATTCTTTTTTGTTTTTGTTTTTATTTAAAAACATCAGTGTGTGGTTGCCTCTTGCATACACCCTACCAGGGACCTGGCCCACAACCCAGGCATGTGCCCTGACTGGGAATCAAGCCAGTCACCCTTTGGTTCCCAGGCTGGCACTCAATCCACTGAGCTGCACCAGCCAGGGCCAAACAATTACTCTTTGTACCGCATGCACAGCCAGGATTGAGCAATTCCATCCCGGGACATGGGGGAGGAATTCATTGCAACTGTGTCCCCAACAGCAAAGGATAGGGGGCACCTGGGTGTCCTCCAGAGAGCCATGGCAAGACAAACCAGGACACCTCAATACGGGGGCAGAGAAGGACGCAGATTTGCTTTCTTTCTGCTGCATGTTCCACTTTTTTCTCTATAGCCAAACTCTCTTTTCCTTGCATAGTAAGTAAGCAAACACCCAGCAAGCTGCCGGGTGGCTGAGCCTGGGGGCCGGGTGCTGCTCCCGGTGCAGTGCGCTTACCACAGCAATGCTGATGGCGTCCTCATACTTCTTTGTGAGGATGCTCACCAAGGCAGAGGCCAGAAGCAGCAGGATCAGTGGGTTCTTAAACTAAAAAAGGAAAGCAGGAGGGGTGGGTTCTTGTCTGTTCCCGCACAGAGCAGCCTGGGCTTCTTATAGTGCAGCAGAGTGTGCAGCACGGTCCCTCACGGCCAGGCTTCGAAGCCAACGACTAGCGACCCAAGGGCTGGGGGAGAAAGACCACCACCGTGTAATGGTTCTCCTCTGCCTGGAGTGCCCCTTAGCCTTTTCATTGACGTTGGTTTCCTGGGGGCCACACAGCAAACAGGAGGTGGTACCAATGGGTAGAACACACCACGTGCCACAGCGCTGCTCTGGCCAGGGATCATCAGACTCTTCCTGGCTGGTGGGCGCCCTTCAAAGCCCACACCTACAGGGGGACAGGCAGCAAGGGGGTCGTTGGAAACTTTCTGTTCAGGGGAACTGGTGATATGCTGGAGAAACAGTAATAATAAAAACCAGAAATATTTATTGGGCACACATATATGTTATTTTTCCTGTTTGATAAGTGAGCAACCTGAGGCTCTGAAAGCAGCTAGATATCTAAGCATTCACGTAGGCCAGACTGACTCCCAAACCCGTGCGTGCGCCCACTGCTGCACTCCAGTCCGGGCGGGCATGGGGCCACCTTTAGTGAGCAACTTATCGTGTGTTAAGCTTTCTCCTTCTGTAAAATTCGGAACGCTGTGTATTCATCCCATGTTCTACACAGGGGAAATTGGGGCTCCAGGAAGTTCAATAACTCGCTCAAAATAACAAAGCTGCAAAGTGGGACTGGAACCTGAGGCTAACAGGCCTTGGCCTCATGATCCCAGGGCAACGTGTCTGGGTCATGCTGATGTTGAATTCCTAATGGTGAGTCTTCCGAGCTGGAGAAGTAGGGCTGCCTTGTGAAGCGGTGAGTTCCCCGTCACTGGAGGAGACAGGCAGGAGAAGCACAATGCCTGGCACGTGGCAGGTGCTCAGCGGAAGTAAAGAATTAATACATGAGTGCAGACATTCTGTACTCAGCAAGGGGGTGAGCGGGTGGTGATCCTGCAAGGATTCCCACAGATGGAATAAACACGTCCCCTACTCCTGGATGGTGAAGAGATTTTATTTCTCGAAAGGACCTGGCTAGAGGCTGGAGGATAGCCTTTGGTGTGAGATGCTGACCGAGCAGAGGCAGGAAGGACGATGGCTGGGGAACTGGAGGAGTGGGTCCTAGTGGAAGGGGCAGGCAGGGCAGACCCAAGGAAGCCCAGCTGGAGGAGGAAACTGTCCCCCACAGTCAGTATGTCAGCTTCCTTCCCTGGGCTCCACTTCCAGGAACCTCCCCTACCTCCTTCCAACACTGGGGTTCCAGGAAGCTTCTGGGCTAGCCAGAGCCGCCTGCACACCCAGAAGATTTGCTGCCAACAGGCATCAACGGATGACATCCCGGTGCACTGAGAACCAACCAAAGAGTAGGGTGGGGCCTGGAGGAGAGTGGAGGCTGAGGGTGCTCCAAGGAGCACTGTGATTGGTCCCTGAACCAACCAGTCAAGAAAGCTTTAAATGCTGAGCCAATAGAAGGCAGCCTCATGAAGCCTGGATGGGGGGTGGCGGTGGGAGGGGCCACAAGAGACTAGGGAGCAGGCATGGAAGGAGGGGTGCAGAAGGTGGGGGTGGTGGGAACCAAGTCAATATGAATGCTTTCAGGTATCTGGGAAATTCTACCTCCTACCTGGGGCTTTCTGAACTGGTATTGGTGGGTGATGTGATAACTTCTACACTGGAACTTGCAGACACGTATATTTTAAATTTTTCTTTCCTCTTCCCAGTGGCTCCAGGCATTTGGTGTGTGTGCCCGCCATTCAGCGCCGCACCTGCGCCAACAGCAGGTTCAGAAGGGCGGGGGCCCTGCAGCCGGGGCCCGGGCTTCACTACCTGCATCGCCACTTACTGCTGTGTGACTCTGGGCTGCAGTTGCCAGATAAACAACAGGCCACCCAGTTAAATTTGAATTTCAAATAAACAAGAAACTTTTTTTGTGTGGTCTAAGTAGGTCCCACGCAACATTTGGAACCTACTTATACTAAAAGATTGGGTTTTTTTTTTTGTTTATGTGTCTGAAATTCACATTTAACAGGATGTTCTGTGTCTCTATTTGCTAAATCTGGCAACCCACATGCCTGGGGAAATATTTTGATTTCCTTGTATTCACCCATCTCATCTCGAAATGGGGATTAGGAGGAAGATAAAGTTAATATTTACTTACTTGGTTAGCATGGTACCTAGCAGGTAAAAAGCCCTCTGTGCTACTACTACTCCCAACCACAGCTGCCTGGGAAGTTAGTGATGTACTCCTGGCCATCCCTCCTGCTGGCTAAGGGCGGCCTGAGTCCAGGGAGCTGTTTTTATCCTTGTGGGACAGCTGCCCTGTGCCCTGGGACAGGCCCAAGGACACCCTCAGTCAATATTTACAGAATGAAATGCTGCCCCACCCTCCCTAGTTACCCCTGCGGGGAATGATGCCTCAGGTCCTACCTGATCCAGGTATTTCTTCCACATGGGATCAGTGTTATCAGCGACAAACTCGTTCCAGCCATGGACCAGCCTGCGCTGTGTCACCGAGAACTCAGACAGCCCGTTCTCTAAGTCCACCTGAAGGGAGAGGGCCGAGTACAAGGTCACCAGCGGGCCAGTAAATGCCAAGGAGCCCAAGTCACAGAATCCCCACTCCAGAGGCCAGCCACTTGAGTACTGGACAAGGAAAACGGGCTGTCCACAAGGAATAGGGGACTTGTTTCAAGGCCCTAAGCAAACAGGAGCAGAGAGAAAGAAAAGGCACAGTCCCATTCTTTTTCAGTTAGACTGCACTCTTTCCCTGCCATTACCCCAGAAGAAACCACCCGAGGCCTAAATTTCAACAAGTGTACTTGTCGCACGAAAATACAGAAGCATATGTTCTTGAAAAAAACAAAACAAAACAGGCCTTGGGCATATAGACCAGCATAGCCACTGTAGGAAAAACAGTATGGAGTTCCCTCAAAATACTGCAACAGAAGGACCAGCAATCCACTTCCGGGTGTAGGTGTCCCAAAGGACCCGGACGTGGATCTGGGGGAGAGACTGGCAGACATTACTCGCGGCATCACTCTCAGTAGCCAAAAGGTGGAAGCAGACCAGGGGTTCATCCATGAGTGAACAAGCCGATCACAAAAAGACAAATAATGCATGACTCCACTTATCTGAAGCGTCTAGAGTAGTCGGATTCCTAGAGGTGGAGGGGCTGGTGCCAGGGGCCGGGAGGAGTTGCTGTTCAATGGTGTACAGTTTTGCAAGATGAAGAGAGTTCTGGAGATGGTTGTACAGCAGCAGGAATGGACTCATCACTACTGAACTGTACACTTGCTAATGCCTCTGATGGTATATCTTATGATGGTACATTTTGTGCTGTGCATTTTACCACAGTTAAAAATAAAATTTAAAGAGCAACAGAAAAAAAACCTGTCCCTAGAAATGATACTTGCTAAAATTATTATATCAGGCATGCATTGTGCCAGACACGATCTCAAGCTCTTTACACAAAATGACATTAAAATAGCTCATTTGAGTCAGTAATTATTGACAGAAACTTTGCTGTTCTGGTTGCTGCAAAGGTATCCTTGTTTCTGAAAAGCTGATACGACTGGCCTACCGCGTGGTCGAGGTGACAGGGAAGCTGTGTGGATTTCCAGATTCCTTTCAACAGAGAAAGAAATTCAAGCTCATTTTCTAGGGAGGGTAAAATGTCTAGGCAAGGAAAAAGTATTTCCTTCAAGTACTGACAAGTACTAACAAGCAGGATTTGAATTTAAACAGACTTCTGAATTCTTTTCAAGGAAAGGCGGGCATGAACACTGACACCCAACTTCCTTGAAATGAGACATGTGTCCTTTTACGAGTAAATTTGTATTTGCTTTCCCCAAGTGTGGTCAGTTATGCATGAACACACAAACACAACATTACATTTGCTCAGTTTCCTAGGTAAAGAAAATTAAAAACATAAAATATGCAACATCTTTTAGCCTTAGAGGAAAGCTTCATGGAGTGGAGGTGTTCTTTTTTTGTTTTGTGTACTTTTAAAAATTTCATTTTGTTTTGACTGGCCAGGAATTCAAATTCCCTTGAGAAACTTGTGAGAATTTGGTTTCTGTGATTGGCAGCTCCATGGATGATACATGATGAAGGGCGTGAATAGGAGGTGGTTTGGGGTTTGAGCTTTGGATTCCCCTCAAGCTGTACTACTGTGTAACTGCATGGGTTACGGTTTCTCTGTGTCTCTGATCAAGAGAAACACAGAACCCAGTGTTTGGGGGCCGCCTGTTCTCTGGTAAGGGCCTGGTGAGAGTCGGCACTAATATTCCACATGGGAAATCAGAATGGTTCAACTTCCACAGAACGATACATCGTTTAAACGATGATAATGAAAATGTATTATAACACAGAATTCTAAAGCAGTGCTCAGGACGTAGTGTTTCTTTCTGCTTCAACTACAAACTTTCCCACAACTGGCATCAAATGCAAATTCAATTCTTACGTGAAATGCTTTGGCCAAATCCTCTCTCTGGCATTTGCTCGCCTCCTTGGGTGGCAGAGCTACCACCGTCTTCTCCTTTTCCATGGCTTTCAACTCCCACTGTTCATCGAACTGTGAAAAAAGCAGGGCAGCTGTCAAGCAAGTTGAGGTGTGGCACTGATGCATCTCTTTAAAGTATAACGTGCACGCAGAAAGTGCACGTAACTCAAATGTGCAGATCAAATTCTCTCAAACTGATCCACATAACCAGCCTCCAAAACAAGGGCACAGATGTTGCCAGCCCCCAGAAGCTCCTGCATGCCACCAAATCACCGGAAGGGGAATGGCCACCATAATCTGTCACAGGTTACTTCGGCCAGGGTTTGAGCTTTATGCAAGTGGTCACACGTAATGCACACTGTTTCACATCTGGTTCCTCTCGCTCGGTGTTGGTGCGAGTTGTGCGGAATGTGGCCTGCAGCCGTGGTTTGCTACTTTCACAGTCGCACTGCATTCCATTGAATAAGCAGAGCGCCCCTGTCTTACCCCTGGTTTTGTGTATCCGTGGTTTCGGTTGCCCACAGTTGACCATGGTCCAAAAATATTAAATGCGAAAATCCAGAAATAAGCAATTTATGAGTTTTAAATTGCTTGCTGTCCTGAGTGGTGTGTTGAACTCTCATGCCGGCCCGCTCCATCCCTCCTTGGACGAGAACCGTCCCTTTGTCCAGCGTACCGGCGCCTCACACCCTCCCCACACCTTAGTCATTTTTGTCGCCTTGGCGATGACTGATGTCCGTGCATCACAGAGCTCACATTCAAGTAACCTGTATTTTGCTTAACAATGGCCCTAAAGCACCAGAGTAGTGATGATGGCAAATCAGATATGCCAAAAAAAAAAAAAAAAAACACATAAAGTGCATCCTTTAAGTGAAAAGGTATGTATGTACAGAGAAAAATGTAGCACATATAGGATTCAGTACTATTCAAGGTTTCAAGCATTCACTGGGCATCCTGGAATGTAAGCCCAGTAGATGCTGGACATTTGGTTGTTTCCAGTTGTTGGCTAATACTGATGGACCTGTTTTTAAAGTAACCTTATTTAACAGAATTGGAACTTACAAAGAGGACAGAGCAGGGCAGTAATTCGCATATTTAGGACCCTGAACCTTGGATTTCTGGGATTCTCAATCAAGCATGCAGCATATTGTAGAGAGTGCCCCCTGATGGTGACTGATGGTATCACAGCCTGTTCTATGAGTTGTTGGGAATAACCCAAGCAAAGGGAGGAACCCAGCTGAGCTCTGGGTGTCTGACAGACTTGGGAAGAAGCCATATGAAATACCTGGAGGGCATGGGAGGGTATAACACAGAGGAGACCTCAGAATCATGAAAACATGAAGTGTTTTTGCCAAATTATTCCGAGTATTCCTATACCCAGGACATGATAATCATCTTTTCTTGTTCCACCAGGTTGTTGGGCTCTGGGAAGGAGGAAGGGGAGAAAGACATTGGCTAATCTCTTCCCTCTTCTTTCAGCGAGAACACGGGTGGCCAATTCCTCTTCTTGCCAGAGCACACTGCCACCCCCACCTACCCACCGCACACACACACACACGTACGCACAGACACACGGGATCTCCCGAATGCGTGCCTGGCTTAGAGAAGCCCTGCTTCCCACGCCCGTCCTGGGCGCGCTTCCCCCTCACGCCTCTGACCAGGAAATGCAGCAGTGATTACTCGGGTCTTTCACCAGCTCCTCCACCATCGAGAGCTTTCCTTGCATCACCGTTACGGTCACTACACAAGATTTACCTTTAAGAAACCATGTTTCACAACATGACACAGAATGTTTCCTTTGTTCCCAAGAACTGGTTCTGCCATACCAGATAAAGTGCTCGGTTCTTGTTCACACCACAGACGGAGGGGTCCTGGGGCTTCAGGACCTGCCCCGTGCCTGGTCTGGGTCTTGCCATTTCTTTCCAGACTTGGACACACCTGGTTCACTTCTTGTAAAGCATCCCAAGTGCCCCTGAAAAATGTAAACCCAGTCCTCTCCCACCCCCAGCTCTCTCTCACTCTCTCTCATACACACACAAACACACGCCGTGCTTGAAACACCTGGAGAGATTCTAGTTGCTGTCAGGAGAAAACCCAACAGTCTTCCCTATGGCTTCAGCAGACCCCACCTCACGTCCACCCGCTACGCCCTCCTTTACAGAATCCTGGTCTTGTTTGGGGCAGCCCAGCTAGAAGCCCACTTCACAGGCCCATGAGACACAGTGCTGTCCATTGGAGGAGTCCTGTGTCCCCCCAGAAATGGGGCCCTCCAGGGGCCCTGAAGGAATCCTGTGCACACTGTCCTGGCTGCCACATCATACTCTAAAGCAGGGATTCTCAGCCGGGAGCAAGTTTGCCCCCAGGAAACGTTGACAACACTTGGAGACGTTTGATTATCATAACCAGGGGGTGAGGGTGCTACTGGCATCTGGTGGGGAGAGGTGGACATGCTTCCAAGCACCCTACAGTACATGCAGGACAGCCCCCACCACAAGGACTGGTCTGGAACAAAAGTGTCAGTATACCAAGGGTGAGACACTCCATTTTTTGAAACAGATGGATTAGTCTGTCTTGACATCTTCCCAGACCAGACTAGTCAGCCTGCTCCACCCTCTGTGCGTCTAGTAGTCATTCCACCAAGAGCCAGCAGCCCAAAGAACCAGAGGGACCAGAGGGGTGTGGCCCCAGCCCCGGTGGAGATGGCTTCTCTCTGTGACCTTGTGTTGCTGGGGACTGAGTTTCTCTGAGCAGTCAAGGAGTCCACAAGGGGCTCTAAAAGGTACACAGAAAGTTGAATCTATGCGTTTTTAATAAATGCGGTAACGGCAGGAAGGAAAATCGTAAACCCTATTTTTTTAAATCCCCCTTGATTGGCATTTGACACTTACCTCAAATAATTTCTCTATATTTTCACTTTTTTAAAAAGGTCCATCAACAGATAAATTTTTTTTAAAGGTGGTCTCTTCACACACTGGAACAGTGTTCGGCCGTGAAAAGGAAGCAAATTCTGAGACACGCTACAAGGGCAGTATTTGAGTGAAACAAGCCGGTCACGAAAAGGACGAGTGCTGTGTGACTGTGCTTGATGAGGTATCTAGAATTAGCAAATTCACAGAGACAGAGAGTAGGAGGCAGCTGCCGGGGGAGGGGGGAGTTAATATTTAATGGGGACAGAGTTCCAGTTAGGGACGATGAAGAAGTTCTGGATGCGGGTGGTGGCGACGGTTACAGAGCAGCGTGAGTGTACTCAATGCTGCTGGACCACACATTTAAAAATGCTTAAGACAGTAAATGTTACACATATTTTACCATGGCGAGAAAATCCAGGTCCGCAACAACAAAAATACTGAAGAGCCCATTCCCCTGCCGGCTGGGGTGGGGGGTGGCTGGCTGAGGGGACTCCTCCCATGGGGGCAGAGTCTGGGCCCCCAGCGGGAAGGCACCTGCACCCTGCAGGTTTGTGACCAAGAGAACCGAAAATGGGGACTCAAGTGGATATGTGTTCGTGGACGTTCACAGCGGCACCATGCTCAGCAGCTCACATGTCCAATGACAAACAGTGGAGAAATAAAATGAGCTCTATCCACACAACGGAATATTATCCAGCCCCAATCAGAGCGCAGTGCTGATGCATGCCATGTTATGAACTGAACTGTGTCCCCTCCAAACACAGGCCTTGAAGTCCCAGCCCCCAGTGCCTGGGGGAGAAGGCACGCCAAGTGACTGCTCATGGGTGGAAGCTCCCCTTCAGGGTGACAAGGGTGTTCTGGAGCCCTCTCTCAGGGGTTCCACAGAAGCAGTGGTCGCACAGCACTGTGAATGCCCTAGGCACCATTGAGTTGTTCACTTTAAAATGGTTTATTTCATGTCATGTGACTTGCACCTCAATAAGATAAAAAGTTAAGCCATTTTCAGGTCACGGATAGGAACTCCCTCCACCACCTTGAACTACCTGAGGTCTAGGACCTCTGCCCGCCTCAACTCCAGTGGCCGACCTTCTCCTCGGTCTCCACTCTCCCCCCATGAGCATGTTAACACTGCTTTAGGTTTCCCACCCCAGCCAGAATCCCCTGCATGGGCTACACACTGGGGGTGGCCACGCTCACTCCTCTCACATGCTGCAGTCAGGCTCAGGAACAAGTGGTCTGCACGAGCATCTTCAATTTCTCCGCTCCCCAAACCCCCTCAACCCACTTCCCGGGGCCTCCCAGGTCCCTCCTGTGTTCCAGGCTTCTGGGACGTGGCCTGGGACCCAAAACCTCGCCAGTGAGGGCCCATTCTGTCTCACTGCGAGGCCATCATTCTCAGAAAGCAGAGCTCTTGGACCCAGAACTGAGCATGTGGCCTCTGTCCCCTACTGGCAGGTGGGTGACCTGCTCAGGATGCTCAGGTGTAGCCCTCTCTCTCCCTTAAGAGCACACAGTTTGGAGACGCCTGTCCGGTTTGAATCACGGCATGTTCTGCCAGTAATGAGAGGTGCATCCGGGCAGAGGCCAGACGCCCTCGGCGGCACCCCTGACTCTCGCTCCCTGTCAAGCCCAAATCAGTGTTGAGCCTCCCCTCCCTTCTCCTTCGTGTCTCCTTTTCTAACGTTCTTTTTTCGTTGTTGTTGAGGTGAGGTCCACAAACATAAAATTAACCATTTTACAGAGTTCAGTGAGTGATGTTGTGCACGTTCTCCCTGCTGTCCAGCCACCACCTCTATGTAGGTCTAAGACATTTCCATCACCCCAAAGGAGACCCCGCCCCATTATCAGTCACTCCCCGTTCCCTCCCCCCAGCTCCTGACAACCACCAATCTCTCTACAGCTTTGCCTGCTCTGCATTGCTTCACACAAATGGAATCGCACAGTCTGTGCCCTTTCGTGCCTGCTTTGTAACCCCAAAGTGCGGTTGGCCCCTGAGGACAGACTCACGCCAGCGTCCCAGGGCAGGCGATGGTGAACGGGGCCTTCCTGAGCCCCAAGGAAACAGTGTGGAACAAGGACGAGACGTTTTCACCGAGCAAAGACGGCTCAGTGCCTAGCAGAGGCTTCGGAGGGAACCGCACAGGGCAAACGTGGCACCACAGAGATGAGCTGGCTGAGGAAGGGGCAGGTGGCACCTGTGGGTGGACCACCCTCCCTGAGCCAGAACTGAGCTTTCTCTGTCCTTCCATCTGGCTCAGAGATTCGGTTCATTTCAAATACTGACTAAGTCAGACAACAGTGATTACTTCCGTGTTTAACGACTGAAACAAACGTTTATTTCCTCAATATGTTTGTCCAAAACCTCACCCTGGCTGCCTCAGATGCCCCCTCCTGAAAGTGGGGGTTATAAAAGCAGGGACTCCAAAGTTGGAGAACCACTGGGATCTTGTAAAAATGCACCTGCCGGGGCCTGACCCCAGGCCAGCCGAGGAGTGGAGCCCAGCCACCAGGATTCCTAACAGCCCCAGGTGGTTCTCACAGAGGGCCAGAGCCTGGCTGAGGGCACTTGGCTGGGAGATGCGTTCAAACAGCAGCCCCATGGGGTCCTGTTCTTAGGGGGCCGAGGTGTTGGAAGACAGAAAAGCCGACAGCCAGCAGGCTGAGCATCAGGCAGGGAGTGCCCAGGGCCCCTGGGGAGCCGAGGGAGTCCAAATAGGAAAGGGGGCCCTTCTGCTTCCTTGAGGGGAGTGAGGGTGAGGCCCCAAGTCTTTCTGTAAGTTGGACAGTCAAGGAAAAGAGATGACAATGAAGGGGTACCCAAGACCAGCTAGCACCATCATGACAATAAAACAATACAGCCCTGGCTGCAGCAATCAGCAAAAACGACAGAGCAGATGTAACCCCTAACGTTGGCTGTCAGATGTCCTGCCAACACTGGACTAGCACCACCTCATGCAGTCATCACGGCTGCCCATGGACGTGGGTGTGGTTTCTGTGCCCATCCTACAGGTGAAGAAATGGCTGAACCGGCCGGGTCCCCAGCCAGCACCTCTGTCACTGCCCAATAAAAACACGAGAAAACTTCTTTGTGTGTTTTGTGTGTTGTGCAGATGAAATGAAACAGGAAAACATTTCTGGGTCTTCCAAGCAGAGCAGAGGGAGAGGATGGTGGGAGACGGAGGCAAGCTGAATCTGACCAATGCTCCCAAATGACATCCACGTCCTAATCCCCAGAACCTGTGAATGCACGACCTTACGTGGCAAAAGGGACTTTGAATATGTGGTTTTATTGCTGATTTTGTGGTGGGGAGATGATTCCGGATGATCTAGTGGGCCAGCATTACAAGGGTCCTTGTTTATAGGAGGGTACAGGAGGTCAGAGACAGACATGTATCAGCAGAAGCAGAAGCTGGAGGGACATGGACACTGGCTTTGAAGATGAAGGGAGGGGCTGTAAACTGAGGGATGCAGGTAGTCTTCGGAAACTGGGAGAAAAGACAAAGAAGCAGACTTGCCCCTAGCGGCTCCCGAAGGCATGCCACCCAGCTGACACTTGGATTTTAGCCCGCTGAGACCTGTGGAAGAGTGTGTACAGTTTTATGTGCCCCGTCTGGCTGTTCGTTACAGCAGCCCAAGGAAACCGACACGCCATCACCGTAAGCCCCGGGAAGGAACCCCGCTGCCTGAGCTCCCAGACCCCCAGTCCTCCCTCTGCCCAGCTCACTGCTGCCCCACTGGACCTCCAGCGCTGGACCATCATCCTCAGTGGGAAGTGGCTGGACTTACCCCACTTACACCTGAGTGACCAGCACAGTGCTTGGCAAATAGAAGGTGCTTGAACATGTTTGCGGAAGGGAGGGAAGATGAGGCAAGCTCTGAGCTGCCTGGAAGGGCTCATACCCTGCGTTAGGAGCCACCCAGGACTAGAGGGAGTGGCGAGTGGCAAGGACACTGTGCAGGCAGCCCAAGGGCCGCAGCTAGAAGTCCCGGGCTACAAGCATGTGCTGCTTCTTTTTTTAAAAAAAAATTATTGATTGATTTTAAAGAGAAACATTGATTGGTTGTTCCACTTATTTATGTATCCACTGGTTGTTTCTTGTTCTTGTATGTGTGGTTGACTTCTGGTATGTGGCCTGACCAGGGATTAAACCCACAACCTTGGCATAACAAGACGACGTTCTAACCAACTGAGCTGCCTGCTACATGTTCTCTCAGTGGTGGCTGAGCAGCCGCCTGGTGCTGTGGCCAACACAGCCGGCCCAGGCCCAGGCCCAGGCCCAGTCTTCTCCCACTCACCTGCTCCTCCATCACCCACTTCTTACTGTGTACGAGAAACCACTGTATGCCTGGCACTTTGGGAAAGCAGACATAGTCCCCGCCTTAAATTGAGACAATATATAAGCAAGTTTATTGAAAAGAATAATTAGGACTAGTAGAAAAAAAGAAACCATAGAAGTACCAGAAGAAACCATAGACTCTATTTAAAAAAAAAATCTCGAGGTGAGAAAGGACTTTCTGAGCTCAAGACTAAACCAGATGCCAGGGAGGAAAAGACTGACAAACTCACTCCACAAAGGTGGGATCGTCTTCTGAGCAATGCACTGCACGCTCAGCCTGCAGGCACAAACGCGGTGGGAGAAATCCATGGCACTGACAAAGAAGGCTCTTCCCAAACAAAGAGTGCTCACCGACAAAGACGGGAAAAGACTACCAGCTCGAGGTTGTAGGACGTGGGCAAAAGATAGAAGCTTGGAGTTCACAGAAAGAAAATGATGAGTAACTAAAACATGAAAAGATCGTCAAATTCACTTAAAGTCAAAGGCTCATATTTAAAAGACTCCAGTATACCATCCTTCATGCCTCTGATAGGTGACATTTGAGAAGGCAGTAACTTGAGGTGCTAGGGAGAGGCGGTGGAGGACAGAGCCTCTTGTCCAGTGGTGGGGGTGGGTAGTTGGGACAAGTCCTAATGGAAGGCAACTTGGCAGCAGCGAAGTTGAAAATGGACCAGTTCTAGTAGTTTCTTTTTCACAGACCCTTACTGCAGGATGGTAACCATTCAGTCAGTGTAATATTGTCTCCAACAACCAAATATTGGAAACGACCCACATGTCCATTAGTAAACGGACTGAATGAATTGTGGTGCCACCATAACACGAAGCATTATGCTGCCACTGAAATGCCCCCGTGAGCTGGCTGAAGGCTGAGACTTCTCCCTTCTGACACAGCTCAAGGCAGCACTACAAACACAATGAATCGCAGATGAAGCTGCACTAAATTCACAGAAGATCAATAGAAAATCCTCATCAAAGCATTCAATCAAAAACCTTAGGTTACACTATCAAGCAAAAGCTTGCTCTAGAAATGGACACTGAAGAGCCTGGAATCCAGATTTGGTTTAGAATCGAAGAGCTGGGCACTGAGTCCAGAAAAGATCAGAACCTGAGGGGGACTTAGAAGCAAGCCAAGACAAAGATCGCCCGGTGGAGAAGATTCCCAGGCTAGAAGGTAGATGGGGTCATGCCATCTGCACTCCCTCCCGCTCGTGCACCCTCACCTTGGCATGGCAATCAATGCTTACCCTGCAACTGCCTTCAGAGAGCAACTTGCCAAGTAAAATGGGACTCCAGACTCAAGAGTCCAGATCTGGTTTCAAAAGCAAAGATCTAGATTCCATGTCTAGAGAAAAGAAGAATGTGGCGAGTATTTAGAGCAGAAACCAGCCTGGGAACGAGATCTCTGACACGAGAGGGTTCGGGGCTCTGGAATCACACGCAGTGGTGCCCATCTCACCGGCAGCTGTCTAATTTCTCAGGAGGCCAGAACAGGATGGACCCAAAGACAAGTCAGTGCATTTCATGTGGTCCGCCTGGGCTACAAATCGCTCTCACTCTTCCTAGGAAAATACCCTTCTAAACATACCTTCAGCTTCTCCAGAAGTTGAGCCTTCTGGACACAGTAAACAGGACTTCGGGAGGCAGACAGATACAAGGCACCACACGGCCCTACTGATGGAGCCTGGCTCCATAGTTCAGCAGGTGTCAAGGGCCATGAAAACCATTCCTATCTTTTAAAAAAATAACATCGTGGCCCTGGCTGGTGTGGCTCAGTGGATTGAATGCTGGCTTGCAAACTAAAGAGACACCGGTTTGATTCCCAGTCTAGGGCACATGCTTGGGTTGCAGGCCAGGTCCCCAGTAGGGTGTACATGAGAGGCAACCACACATTGATGTTTCTCTGCCTTTCTTTCTCCTTACCTTCCACTCTCTCTAAAAAAATAAATACATAAAAATATTAAAAAATAACATCATGACAGTTTTTTATGATAACTCTCCTATGTGGAAAACATTAAACATATACTGAAGTATAACCTACATACAGTCACGTGCACCAGCTTGGGTGCCTTTCTGCACATGTGTACACCCGAGGAGCCCCTCCAGCCAGGCCCCGCAGCACTGAATCTCTTCTGCTCCCAGAAGTTCCCCTTGTGCCCTGTCCCAGCTGAAACCCTGCGAAAGCTGACCCACATTTGGACTTCTAGCAACATGGATTTGCTCTGCCTATTCTGAAACCCCATCTAAATGAAACCATACTCATGTATTCTTACGTCTGGCTTCTTTTATTCAATGTTATTTTAGCAAGATTTTTTTTTAATTCTTTATTTTATTGATTATGCAACTACAGTTGGCCCATTTTCCCCCCTCACTCCCCACCACCCTGCCCATCCCCTCCCACCCTCATTCCCCCCTTTAGTTCATGTCCATGTGTCATAAGTTCTCTAGTGTCTACATGTCCCATACTATTCCTACCCTCCCCCTGTCTATTTTCTACCTACTGT
>PVIA01011621.1:0-43194 GCA_004024845.1 Tonatia bakeri | reverse complement strand
CTCCTTGGGTCCAACCTCTTTGGGACTCTCTGAGCTTCCTGGACTTCCTGAAAGTCTATTTCCCTTGCCAGATTGGGGAAGTTTTCCTTTAATATGTGTTTAAATAAGTTCTCAATTTGTTGCTCTTCCTCTTCCCCTTCTGGTACCCCTATAATTCGGATGTTGGAACGTTTAAAGGTGTCCTGGAGGTCCCTAAGCCCCTCCTCAGTTTTTTGAATTCTTGTTTCTTTATTCTTTTCTGTTTGGTTGTTCCTTTCTTCCTTCTGGTCCACTCCACTGATTTGAGTCCCAGTTTTCTTTCTCTCACTATTGGTTCCCTGTGCGTTTTCCTTCATTTCTCTTATTGTAGCCTGCATTTGTTCATCTAATTTATGTCCAAAGTCAACCAATTCTGTGAGCTTCCTGATCACCAGTGCTTTGAACTGTGCATCTGGTAATTTGGCTATCTCTTGGTCACTTAAAAAAATTGGTTCTGGGGTTTTCAAATATGTTTAAACCATCTTTTTTATTTTCCTTTGGTTTGGATGCGGCTGTTTCATAAGGGCGGCGGAGCCTTAGGTGTTCACCAGGGCGGGGCACCGCAGTCGCTGGGTTGTGACGTTTTATGTGGGGGCGGGGTCTGAGAGGGAACAATGGTTCCTGCTCCGCTCTCTCTAGGACTTCCGTCCCCTCCACTGCCTCCAACAAGCCAATTGGGCCCTTTAGGTGCTGGCTCCCGGGCGGTGGGCTTGTGCACTTTCTCGGACTCTGTGGGTTTCCCTGAGAAGTCTCCTGTGAGGCTGAGAGAGTCTCCCGGCCTCAGTTCCCAGCCAGGGCTCTTAAGCTTTGAAACGCGGAGGCGCTGCCCGTTTTCGCTTAGTTTGTGCACAAATATGTGGCTGGCTGTGGACAGACAGCTGCCTTGAGCCCCTCACTGGGTCTCCTAGCCACCTCCCGCGCCCAGCGTCCGCCACCAGTCCGTCCGCTGCTGTCTGCGCCCTGAGTGCCCGCACCTGCCAGCCAGCACCTCTTCCCGCCGGGACCCCTCGACCCCACTCCACAGGCCTCCGACTCCACCGCTCCTTACCGGTCTGGATGTACTGAAGTCCGACTTCCGTTCAGTTCATTTCCCTCTGTTCTGGTTGTTTTGTTTCTCAATTTTTGTTGCCTTTAGTTTTGGTTGCGCGAGGAAGCACAATGCGACTGCCTATGCCTCCATCTTGGCCGGAACTCTGTAAAAAATTATTTTTAAGAACTTAGGAAATAGTATGAGAAGGAAAATAATCTGTCTATCACCTCTGTAATATGATCAATTTTAGCATTTTTAACATTACTTTCATCAGAATGTGTCTTAAATCCATCCTTTTCTATTTCTTGCTATTCTACTCACCCTAGTCCACACCATCCTCATTTGTCACTAGGAGGAAGGCAATTGTCTAGCTATTTGTTTCCTTACATTTTCTTTTATCTCCCAATCATTTCTCCACACTGTATCAAAGTGAATTTTGAGAAAGCATAAATTATGTCATGTCACTTATTTGAGTAATGCATTTCAACAATGTCTGATTGCAATTCTAATCTAATCAGGGTTCTTTTCTATTGCTTACAAGTCTTATATGACATAGCTCCTGCCTACCTCTTCAACTTTATTTCATATCCTTTCCCTTCTCCTTCCCCGTAACCAATCAAGTTATTCCCAACTCTGGTTTTAAGGAGTTTCAGTAGAGGACAGAGGCATCTTCTTTGCTCTGCAGGAAGAAGTCTGTCAGCTGGTGGCTAGCTCAATTGTTAAATGGCAGCTAAAGTAATCTTTTATTTTTTGGAAGTGCCTACTTTTAATTTTTAATAGTTTTTTTTTAATTTTTATGAGTTTGTTGGAGCCAAACTTAAGACATATACCAGGAAGCAAGATCTCAAATGCTCTGGACAAAAACATCTTGCAGCTTGTTTTATGCATTTGAAATTAAGGAGGGGATTTAAGGAAGATTACAAGGAGGTGGGAGAAAAGCAAGGCGGAGATTGGATTATAGGATTGTTAACAAGATTATGTGCTCTCTTGAAGGTAGTTAATGGCTTATTTTCAAAGGTGTGTTAACCTAGATGTACAGAAACAATGGACAGGACTTTCCTAAAACAAAGATGAACTTTTTGCTAAATAAGTTATATGCCTGGGGTGCGACTACCCACCATGACCTGTCCAGTTAGGAATTTATGATCAGATCACCCTGTGAGGGTACTTTCCATAGAACCTTCCTACCTTTTTTCCATCCACTGTTGCCCCTGTTGGTCATGGACAGTGCTGACTTTTATTCCAGTCTTACAAGACCCCACCTTCTACCTCTCTTTGATGATGGCTGATCAGGTTTGGAGGGGGATGGTGGAGGTAGGGGTGAGAATTAGTAATATAAATCAGGAGCTATTTCAAAGATATTATTCCTTTAACAATAATAATCCATTTTATGGATAGAGCATAATTTAACAAGTTTCCTATTGATGGTCTTCCCCATCCCCCCATTACAAATAACACTATATTATAAACATCTTTATTTGTGGCTAAATATTAGTCCATATTTATTTCTAGGAGTTACCCTAAGTAACTAACAGTCTAGGACATAATGTTTGAATATGTTGGATATATCCTTATGTCCAGACATAGTCCTATAATGCTACGGCAAGTATGACAAAGCATGACAAACTCCAGAACTTTTTACTAGACTTTCATTTGGAATGTTGGGGTTAGTTAATTTCAAATATTCCTTTCATCTCTATAATTCTTTAGTATTCTTCAAAATGTAAGTCCTTCCAAACAGTGTACCTCTTGCCCACCCTCTTGCCCATTTCATTTAGAGCTTCATCTGGTACTTCTTGGAGAACATACATATTATCTTCAGTGAAGATAAATCTTCAGTGAAGGATCCCATACTTAAGAGTTCACCTACTCACTAAAATTTATTTGTAACCTTCAAATTAATACCTATAAATGCTTTCACGGTCATTTGAGGACAGGCTGAGAATGGTCAAAAGTTTGAGTCACCTGATGAGCATGTTTCCATAAAGGCAACTGTTTTGCTTTCTTGTTCCAGCTCTCATATATGAACAAGTGTCCTTTGTGTGGTCTATTTAGTGCTATGTGTTTTTGCATTTTTGTGCTTTTTGTTGCTGCTTTTACTTTTTAAAATAGTCCTCAGTGTGGGGCCGAAATGCTGTCTACTGTTCTTTTCTTTTTTTTAATAGTATATAATCTCTAGATGAACCATATTTTAACGTTTAGGCTTAACATTGTGTGTGACATGAACAATAATTTAGATTTTATCTAAAAACCAAGATGAAATTTTTTAAAACATTTTTCAGAATGCAAGCAAATAAAAGTAATGACCTAAATTGAACATATTTCAATATCATATACAGTTTCCCCATTTTTTTGTTTTTACTTTTTATTATAGAAATTTTGAAACACACAGGTTAGGGGCAAATCTTGTTTCATCTACATCCAACCCACTTTCCACCTTCCCCATTCTGCACGGATTTACTGTGCAGTAAATCTCAGGCATATTGTACGAACATATTTGTATTGTCCACTTATAATATATCTTGCAAGTGTGGCTAATCTCTAGTAGTAGTTATATTTCCAAAAAAAAATTGACAAAGAGTACAAATATATTGACAAAATAGTCTTAGAAAATATTTCAGAATGTCAAATCAAACAAACCAGAAGAACACAGTTATTTGTAATTCTCAAACATGTTTATTATTACATAATGAATGTAACAACTGGTAAGAATGCTATTAAATGACATATTTTATAGTTCCTTGTTCAGATTTACTACTAAGATTATTTTTTTATTTATCTTGTGTTCACTTAAAAGAAAAATTTCTACAAAAAAGTATACCAATTTAGCATTTCTAATTCTAAAAGATGACACTAAACAGGAAAATTTCACCAGTGAAAAACCTGTTTTTCTCCCATCATCTTGTTTGGCAGCATTTGTCCTCATTGTATTTACTTATTTATTTTTAATCCTCACCTGAGGATATGCTTTTATTGATTTTTAGAGAGAAAGGGAGGTATGGAAGAGGGGGGTAGAGAGAGAGAGAGAGAGAGAGAGAGAGAAAGGAAAACATCAATGTGAGAGAGAAATATTGACCATTTGCCTCCTGTATGGGACCCAACTGGGACTCAACCTACAACCTAGGTATGTGCCCTGACCAGGGATTGAACCCACAACCTTTTGATGTACGAGATGACACTCCAGTCAACTGAGTCACCTGGCCAGGACCTCATTGTATTTTTTATCTGAATTTGTTCAGAACTCTCTTTCCACTTGATATGCAAAGGCTTGTGGTGAATTGTCAGTTACTATAATTTTTGAAAGATCTCTTCCAAGGATATAGAAGTCCTTTATAGTTTCCTTGTACACAAACACAATGTTTATGGAAAAGCTGGTGCTCTGTTCTCTGTGCTAGCCCTCTTCTTTGCTGTCTCTGAGTTGATTCAGTGATGAGAGTTTTGCTTCCCAGAACTCCACTCTTTCAGGGACCATGGCTTTTCCAAGGAAGGGCCTGTACTGGGCTGGACACCAAAGTGCAAACTGCTCTTTGCAACCTGAAAGAAACTGCACCCCACTGCAACCTGAGGGTCCAACCTTACACTTTGCTGCTGTGAGCCCCTAGCTCTGTGGAGGAAGACAGTGGCCAGCACCATCTAGTTTGCTTAAGTGCAAGAAGGCTGTGATGTGGCCCTGGAAGTAAGCTCAGTTGGTTAGAACATCCTTCTGATACACCAAGGTTGTGGGTTCCATCCACAGTCAGGGCATATACAAGAATCTACCAATGGAAGATGGCAGCCTAGGTAAACATGACTCACTTCTTTGCACAACCACATCTAAATTAAAACTAAACTATAGAATGGTCATAACTCAGAACTGGCAGAAATCAAGCTGAATGGAGCTCCTGTAACCTCAAATTAAAGAAGAAACCGCTTCCATCCAGACTGGTAAGAGGAGTAGAGACATGGAAAAGGTTGGTCCCACACCCACATGTGGTGGCTAAAAATCAGGAGGGATATCTCAGGACTGAGGGATCGCAGCCCCACACCAGGCACCCTAGCTCAGGATTCCAGTTCCAGGAAGATAAGTCCCCATGGCTTCTGGCTGTAAAAACCAGTGGAGATTGAGTTGATGGAAGAAACTTCTGGAATTCCAGGTAGTTCCTCTTAGATGGTCCTCACATGGATTTACTCAGACTCACTCCCACTGAGTTCCAGCACTGGGACAGCAGCTGGAAAGGCACCAGTGGCACACAGGGAAGAACTGAAGTGTCTGGCATCAGGGAGAGAGCTAGGGGACAGCTTTCTCCAAGACAGAACTGCTGGCAGAGGCCATTGCTCCTTTTCTGAGCCTTCCCCAAACAGAGCCACAGAGCTTGTCAGGCACAATATCTGAGACTCTGTCAACCTGGCTCACACTGTTTGCCCCACCCTGGTGATTCCCTGAGACTCTGCCCCAATCAACTTAGGGGCCCACCCAAGCAGTTAACAGTGGCTTTTCCATACTAATGACTTGCATTGGCACATGCTTCTGATCTTCCTAAATCTTCTCAAACAAGCAGCAACGGGTCTCAGCAAGCTGCTGTATCTTGCTAAGTGGACCCATGCCCAGCACTAGTAGCAACTGGCCTTGGTTCACCATTTGGCCTCACTAGGATACTCCTAAGCCCAGCACAAGAAGCAGCCAGCTGCAGATTGCTTTGTAGCTTATGCCAAGTGGCCCCAGACAGAACACAAGTGGGCACCAGAACCCTGCTGAAGTAAGCCCTTCTCTGTGTAATGGGCCCCTGCTCAGCTTATCCTCCATGGAGGGCAAAAGTTGGTGGTCAGTGGTCACAGCCAGTGTTTGCAGCTGATTGGCGTTGGTAAATCCCTCCCATTGACCTGCTAATAGCAATCAAGGCTCAACAACAAGAGGAGGGCATACTCAGTCCACACAGAGAGTGAATCTTGAGTTCCTGCTTCGATGATAGGGGAGGCTGTGCCACTGGACCCCACAGGACACCTACTATGTTAGGCCATGCCACCAAGACAGAGTCATGGTAGATCTATCTAATACATAGGAACAAACACAGAGAGGCTGCCAAAATGAGGAGACAAAGAAGCATGGTCAAAATGAAAGAACAGAACAAAATTCCAGAAAAGGAACTAACCAAAATGGAGATAAGCAATCTTTCAGATGTGGAGTTCAAAACACTGGTTATAAGGATGCTCAGGGAACTTAGTGAAGACATGAACAACATAAAAAATATACAGTCAGAAGTGAAGGATATGCTAACTGAAAGAAAAATTTATAGGGAATCAACAGTAGAGTGGATGAAGCTAAGAATCAAATCAATGATTTAGAACATAAGGAACCAAAAAACAACCAACCAGAACAATAAGAAGAAAAGAGGATAAAAAAAAAAAAGGATAGTATAAGGAGCCTCTGGGACAACTTCAAGCTTACCAACATTCACATTGCAGGGATACCAGAAGAAGAGAGAGAGCAAGGAATTGGAAATTTCTTTGAAAAAATAATGAAAGAAAACCTCTCTAATTTGGTGAAAGTCCTAGACATACATGTCCAGGAAGCACAGAGTCCCAAACAAGTTGGATGCAAAGAGGCCCACACCAAGACACATCATAATTAATTGCCAAAGGTTAAAGATAAAGAGGGAATCTTAAAAGCAGCAAGAGAAAAGTAAGTAGCCGTGGCTGGTGTGGCTCAGTGGATTGAGTGCTGGCCTGCGAATCAAAGGGTCACCAGTTGGATTCCCAGTCAGGGCACATGCCTGGGGTGTGGGCCAGGTCCTCAGTAGGGGGCACGTGAGAGACAACCATACATTGATGTTTCTCTCCCTCTCTTTCCCCTTCCCGTCCCTTCTCTTTAAAAATAAATACATAAAATCTTTAAAAAAAAAGAAAAAAGAAAAGCAGGTAGTTAACAACAAGGGATTTCCCATAAGACTGTGAGCTGATTTCTCAAAAGAAACTTTGCAGGTTAGAAAGGATTGGCAAAAGATATTCAAAGTGACAAAAAGCAAAGACCTACAACCAAGATTAGTCTGTCCAGCAAAGCTATCACTTAGAATCAAAAGACAAAGAGCTTCATAGACAAGGAAAAGCTAAAGGAGTTCATCACCACCATACCATGGTGAAAAGTTAAAGGGACTTATTTAAGAAAAATAAGATTTTAAAAAATATGAACAATAAAATGTCAATAAAGACATATCTATCTATAATTGAAGCTAAAAAACAAAATAAGCAAACAAGCAGAATAGAAATAGAACCATAGATGCAGAGAACAGTTTGATGGGAGCCAGATGGTAGGGGGGTATCAAGGGAATAGATGAAAAGGTGAAGGGATTAAGAAGCACAAATTGGTAGTTACAGAATAGTCATGGAGATGTGAAGTACTGTATAGGAAATGGAGAAGCCAAAGAACTTATATACATGACCCATGGACTTGAACAAAGGTGTGTGGATTCCCTGAGGGAGATGGGGGCCGTGCGGTGCTAGGTAGAGGAGGAAAAGGGAGAAAATTGGGACAACTGTAATAGCATAATCAATAAAATATAATAAAAAAAGAATCCTCCAAAGAATGCATAAATAAGTGGAACAAATTGATGTTTCTCTCTCTTCCTCCCTCTCTCTTTCTCAAATCCATAAATAAAAATTAAAAATAAAGAAGGCTGTGACGTACCTTACAGAGAAATATGTGTTAAATAAGCTTCATTCAGGCATGGGTTATGTATTTCTGTTGCTATCACAATATTAAAAGTACTTTAAACAGTCAAAACAAGGTGCTATATTGATAAGTTTGTGGAAATTTGGCTAGAGACTCATAGGAACCTCAACCTGTATTTCTCACTAAGATCAGTGTTTATGGCAACTTTACAGAACAATACAACTATACAAAAAGAACTATACAAAAGCGGGAATCAGCTCTCTCTCTCTACCTACTTATTTCTAGATCCCCATTGCCATTTCAGATCACTTCTTTTCCAACTTTATGGCATTTCAGTCCAATTGGGTGTATCCCCCTAAACTTTTTACTTTGCTGTCATTTTCGGATCCAGTTCATTATCTTCTCTCTAACATCCGATATTCAACTAAGATTAACATAGCTTACTTTAGCAATCATTAGTGCTTTTTGCTTCTTATTTAAGAAATTCTTCCCTATCCTGAGGTCTTTATAAAAATAACTTTTAATTTTTATTTTTTGTGTATGACATTTTATTTATTTTGAATTTTACTTTAATTGTTCAAGTACAATTTTCTATCTTTTACTCCTATTATTATTTTATTTTTTAATTACAGTTGATATACAATATTATATTAGTTTCAGGTATATAACATAGTGTTTAAACATTTATATAACTTAAGAGGTGATCACCCTGATGTGTCTAGTACCCATCTAAAACCATACACAGTTACTACAATATTATTGACTATTCTCCCTCTGCTGTACTTTATATCCCTATGACTATTTTGTGACTACCAATTTGTCCACATATAAATGAAATCATATAGTATTTGTCTTTCTCTGTCTGACTTATTTCACTTAGCATAATACCCTCTAGGTTCATCCATGCTGTTGTGAATGGTAAAATTTCATTATTTTTTATGGCCAAGTAATATTTCATTGTATATATGTACCATAGCTTTTTTACCCTCTCATCTGCTGATGGGCACTTGGGTTGCTCCCATATCTTGGCTATTGCAAATAACCTGCAATGAATATAGGGGTGCATATATCTGTTCAAGTTAGGTTGTGAGGTTTCTGTAGATATATACTCAGAAGTAGAATCACTGGATCATAAGGCAGTTCCAATTTTAATCTTTTGAGGAACCTCTGTACTACATTCCATAATGACTGCACCAATCTGCATTCCTAACAACAGTGATGAGGGTTCCATTTTCTCTGCATCCTTGCCAACACTAGTTTGTTGACTTCTTGATGGTAGCCATCAGGTATGAGGTGATATGTCATTGTGGTTTTAATTTGCATTTCTCTGATATTGAGCATTTTTCATGTTTATTGGTCTTCTCTATGTCCTCTTTGAAGAAGTGTTTGTTCAGGTCCTCTGCCTATTTTTATTTGGAGTCTTTATTTTTTTGGTGTTGAGATGTATGAGTTCTTTATAAATTTTCATATCAACCCCTTATCAGATATATCATAGGTGAATATCTTTTCCCATTCAGTAGCTTGTTTTTTTCATTTGTTGATGGTTTCCTTTGCTGTATAACAACTTTTTTTGTTTCATGTAGTCCCAGTTATATTTTTCTTTCCCTTGCCTCAGGAGATATATCAGAAAAAAGTTTTTGCTAAGAGCAATGTCAGAGATTTTACTGCCTATATTCTAGGAGTTTTATGGTTTTGAGTCTTGCATTTAAGTGTTTAATCTATTTTGAGTCTATTCTTATATATGATATAAGAAGGTGGTCTAGTTTCATTTTCTTTTGCATGTGTCTGTCCAATTTTCTCAACATAGACTGTCTTTACTCCATTGTATATTCTTGCTGCCGTTGTCATATATTAATTGACTATACAGGTGTGGGTTTATTTTTTGGGCTCTCTATTCTGTTCCATTATCTATGTGTCTGTTTTTTTGTGCCATTACCATGCTGTTTTGATTACTATAACCTGTAGTATAGTTTGATATTAGGTAGCCTGAAACCTCCAATTTTGTTCTTCTTTCTGAAGATTGCTGTGGCTATTAGGGGTCTTGTATAGTTCTATATAAATCTTTGAATTACTTGTTCTAGTTCTGTGAAAAAATGCCATTGGTATTTTGATAGGAATTGCATCAAATCTACAGATTGCTTTTGGGAGTGTGGACATTTTAGTGATGTTAATTCTTATCTGTGAGCATGGCATATGCTTCCATTTATTTGTATCTTCTTCAGTTTCTTACAATTTTCTGAGTACAGATCTTTAAAAATCCTTGGTTAAATTTATTCCTAGCTATTTTATTTTAGATGCAATTGTAAATGAGATTTTCTTAGTTTCCATTTCTCTTAGTTCATTTTGGTGTAGAAAAATGCAGCCAATTTATGACTATTGGATCCTACTACTTTACTGAATACATTGATCGGTTCTAATAGTATTTGTGGAATTTTTAGAGTTCTCTTTGAAGAGTATCATGTCATCTGCAAATCATGACAGTTTTACTTCTTCCTTTTCAATTCAGATGCCTTTTATTTCTTCTTATTTGTCTGATTGCTGTGGCTAGGACTTCCAGTGGTAAAAGTGGACATTCCTGTCTGCTCCTGATCTTAAGGGAAATGCTTCTAGTTTTTCCCCTTTAAGTATGGGTTTGTTTTATATCTTTATTGCATCTAGGTATGTCTCCTCTTTTCCCACTTTGCTGAGAGTTTTTATTATAAATGGGAACTGGATTTTGTCAAGTGCTTTTTCTGCATCTATTGATGTGATCACATGATTTTTATCCTTCATTTTTTTCCTACGGTACATTAATTGATTTGTGGATATTGTACCAACCTTGCACCCCAGGCATAAATCCCACTTGTTCATGGTGTATAATCTTTTTGATGTGTTGATGGATTTGGTTTGCTTATATTTTGTTGAGGATTTTGGCATCTATGTTCATCAGGGTATCAGTCTATAATTATCTTTCTTTGTAGTGTCTTTATCTGGTTTCAGAATTAGGATAATGCTAGTCTTGTAAAATGAGCTTGGGAGTCTTCCCTCCTCTTGAAATTTTTGTAATATTTTGAGGATAGATTTATTTCTTCCTTGAATGTTTGGTAAAATCTCTTGTGAAGCCATTAGGTCCAGGACTTTTGTTTGTTGGGAGTTTTTCATTACTGCTTTGATTTCATTGGTTGTAATTGGTCTGTTCAGATTTCTTTCTTCTTGACTCAGTCTTGGAAGATTGTATATATCTAGGAAATTACACATTTCTTCCTGATTGTTCAATTTGTTGGCATATAATTGTTTGTAATATTTTCTTTTTTTTATGAGTGAGATTTTATTGGTTGTTCTGAAGTACACAGACATTTCAATTTGTACACAATTCTTAACATATGTACCAAAAATGTAAAGTCATGTAGTTATGATTCTTTTCTGAAGTTATTCCAGTAACTTTCCAGCTTAAAATTTGGGGACTAATTTCCTTAATAGAGTATCAAGTACCAAATATCTGCAAATGTTGATACTCTGTTACATCAAAGCCCAACTAATTCACAATTTAATATATATACTACATAATCGAATTTTCAGTCATTCACAGCACATTAACAAAGTTACTAGGAAAACTGGACTACCACAACAAGAAGTTACAGAGTGCAACGTTCTGATGGGGGGGGGGGCAAGATCAAGGAGTGGTTTTCTTTAGGAAACACTTCGACCATAAACTTGAGAATAGAAGTTAATTTAAAATGTTCGAGACATAGTAAATGCACAACTGACTCCAAATTGCCATTTAGTATGCTTTGTATTATAGGATATAAAAACTGCCCTCATCTATAGAATGTTTAGCTGGCACCCAAGACAATCAAAGCCTCCCATATTCAATATCCCACTATTTTCTTGTTGTACCAAAAAATAAACAACCAGCAAATGATTTCACCTCTTAAAAAAAATCATTTACACTTAGGAAAAAAAAATGGGATGAGGTGGAATTCCCTCCTTCTTAAAAATGTTTCTGGAGCTAGGAAAAAACTTGAATTTATAAAATAGTTGGTAAAAATATTCCTCTGGATTGTACAAGAGGGGGAGACAGGGGCCACTGATAAGATGTGATATATGATATCAATCAGACTTGGCTTCTTTTTCTCCTGCTTCATCTGATGCTGGACTCTCCTGGTTTTTACTTTCTTCATTTTCCACTCTTAGATCTTCCTTAGGTTCCTGGTTAGCCACTTCGGCCTGCTTTCCCTTTGCTCCCCTCTTCCCTTTCATTTGCACCGTTTTGTCTGCAGATTTGTGCTTTCCTGCCTCCTTTTTTGGCTTGGCTTCCACTTTTGCAGGAGGTTCAGCTGACAACCTCCCCGATCTCCCCTTGAGCTCCTTCACCTCCCTCTCCGCAGAGCTGACCTTCCTCTTGGGCGTAGTGGCGGCGGGGCAGGCACGTGCCGGGTGCCTGAGAGCCACGCTGCGCTGTAATATTTTCTTACAAATCTTTGTATTTATGTTGTATCAGTTTTATTTCTATTTCATTTCTAATTTTGTTAGTTGGGTCCTCTCTCTCTTTTTTTTCTTGATGAGCCTGGTTAAAAGTTTATCAGTCTTGTTCACATTTTCAATGAACCAGGTCTCAGTTTCAGTCATCTTTTGCATTTTTTAGACTATTTCATTTATTTCTGCTCTGATCCTTATTATTTTCTTCTACTTCCTCTGGGCTTTGTTTGTTCTTTTTCTAGTTCCTTTCAGTATAATGTTAGATTGTTTATTTGAGATTTTTCTGTTTCTTGAGGTATGCCTGTATTGCTATGAAATTCCCTCTTAGTACTGCTTTCACTGTGTGCCATAGGTTTTGAGATGTTGTGTTTTCATTTTCTTTTGTTTCAAGCTATCTTTGATTTCTTCCTTGATTTCATTAACCCATTGATTGTTTAGTTAACATGTTACTTAGCCTCTATGTGTTTGTGTGTTTTTTCAAGTTTTTTTCCTTGTAATTGATTTCTAATTTTTATACTACTGTGATCAGAGAGGATGCTTGAAATTATTTATTGAGATTTAATAAATTTCTTAAATTTATTGAGACTTCTTTTGTGACTTAACATGTGGTCTATCCTAGAAAGTGTACCATGTGCACTTGAAAAGAATGTATATTCTGCTGTTTTGGGGTGAAATGCTCTGAAAATAATTAAATTAATCTGATCTAGTGTCTCATTTAAGGCCAGTGTTTCCTTTTTAGTTTTCTGTCTGGAGTGTTAAAGTCCCCTACTATGACTGTATTACTTTTGATTTCTCCCTGTGTGTCCATCAAGATTTGCTGTACATGTTTAGGTGCTTCCGTGTTGGTTATGTAAATGTTTACAAGGGTTATATCCTTTTGTTGGATTATTCCCTTTATCATTGTGCAGTATCCTTCTTAGTCTCTTATTATAGGCTTTGCTTTCTTTTTTTTTTAAGATTTTTTTATTTATTTTTAGAGAGGGAAGGGAGAAGGAGAGAGAGAGAGAGAGAGAGAGAGAGAGAGAGAGAGAGAGAGAGAGAGAAACATCAATGTACGGTTGCTGGGGGACATGGCCTGCAACCTAGGCATGTGCCCTGACTGGGAATCGAACCTGCAATGCCTGGTTCGCAGCCCGCACTCAATCCACTGAGCTACACCAGCCAGGGCTTATAGGCTTTGTTTTAAAGTCTACTTTGTCAGATATAAGTATTGATATGCTGGGGGTTTTTTTCATTCCATTTGTATAAAATATCTTTTTCTGTCCCTTTACTTTTTGTGTGTATCTTTTATTTTAACATGGGTCCTTTGTAGGTCCCATATATATATACATATATATATATCTTATTTTCTTTCTTTTTTTAAAAAGATTTTATTTATTTTTTAGAGAGGGAGAGAGAGAGAGAGAAACATCAGTGTGTGGTTTCCTCTTATGTGCCCCACACTGGGGACCTGGTTGGCAACCCAGGCATGTGCCCTAGATTGGGAATTAAACTGGTGACCCTTTGGTTTGCAGGCAGGTGCTCAGTCCACTGAGCTACACCAGCCAGGGTTGGGTCTTGTTTTCTTATCAATCAGCTACCCTATATATTTTGATTGGTGCATTTAATACATTTACACTTAAAGTGACTATTGATAGGTATGAATTTATTGCTATTTAATCTTTGTAACTGTGTTCCTCAGTTTTTTTTTCCTTCTTTTTATTGTAGACAGTGCTTTAAAGTGTTTTGTAATACTGGTTTGGTGGTAGTGAACTCCTTTAACTTTTTCTTGTCTGGGAAGCTCTTTATCTGTCTTTTGATTTTAAATGATAGCCTTGCTGGGGAAAGTAGTCTTCATTGTAAGTCCTTGCTTTTCATCACTTTGAATATTTCATACCAATCCCATCTTGGCCTGAAATGTTTCGGTTGAGAAATCAGCTAATAGTCTTATGGAAGCTTCCTTGTATGTAACTAAGTATCTTTCTCTTGCTGCTTTTAAGATTTTCTCTTGTCTTTAACCTATGTCATTTTGATTATGATGTATTTTGGTGTGGACCTCTAGGGGTTCATCTCTTTTGGAACTCTTGCACTTCCTGGGCTTGTGTGTCTTTTTACTTCACCAGGTTAGGGCAGTTTTCTGTCATTATTTCTTCAATTATGCTCTTAGTCCCTTGCTATTTCTCTTGTCCTTCTGGTACCCCATGATGTGGGTATTATTACACTCGATGTTATTCTCTAAGTCCCTTATATTATTCTCATTTTTAATTTTTAAAAATTTCTTGATGAGAGAGAGAAAGAGAGAGAGAAACCCTGATTTTGTTGTTCCACTTATTTATGGATTCATTGGTTGATTCTTGCATATGCCCTGACTGGGGATCGAACTCACAAACTCGGCATATTGGAACAATGCTCTAAACAACTGAATTACCTGGCCAAGGCCTAGCCTCATTGAAAAAAATGTTTTCTTTCTGCTGCTCTGATTGTTTTCTGCTACCTTGTCTTCTAAATTGCTGATTCTATCCTCTGCTTCATTTATTCTGCTTTTGATTCCTTCCTGTGTATTCTTCATTTCAGATATTGTACTCTTCATTACTAACTGGTTCTTTCTTATGATTTCTATGGGTTTTAAAAAATGCTTGTTACTCTTTGTTGAAATTCTTACTAAGTTCATTGTACATCCTTATATACATTATTTTGAACTCTGTGTCTGGTAGATTGCTTGCATCTACTTCATTTAGGTCTTCTGGGGTGATTTCTTCTTTTCTTTCATTTGGGGTATGTTTGTTTGTCTTTCCATTTTGGCTGACTCTGTGTATATATTTCTGTATTATTAGGTAAATCTCCTGTGTCTCCTAGGCTTCGTCTGATGTACTTACATAGTAGGTGTCCTATGGGGCTAGAGGTACAGTCTCTCTGATTACCTTAGCTATGTGCTACAGGAATGTCCCTTGTATGGGTTGTGTTAGCCATTCTATGTAGTTTAGTCTTTTAAAAAAAATCTTTTTGAGAGAGAAAGAGGGGGTCGGAGAAGAAGAAGGAGAAGGGGGAGGGAGGAAGGGAGAGAGAGAGAAACATTGACTTGTTGTTCCACTCATCCATGCATTCATTCATTGGTTGATTCTTGTATGTGCCCTCACTGGGGATTGAACCTGCAACTTTGGTGTATTGGGACAATGCTCTAACCAACTGAGTTACTTGGCTAGGGCTGTAGTTTGGTCTTGAATGCTATTGTCCTGTTTACCTGTGGGGCAGTCCCTCAGACTTGTTGACTGAAGTTGACCCCAACCACAGTATATGAGTTGCTGCATGGGAATTGACTCCAGGAAGTAGAATTCATCCCAGCAGGGTCTGGGGCCTGCCAAAACTTTGTGGAGCTAATTGGGTCATGCTCTCATGTGGTCTGAAGCCAGGCACAGTGTGTGTTAGTTTTGGGGTTTCTGGTGTACTGGTGCAGCTCTCTGTCAGATGCTGCCTCTAAATGGCCATGGGCTACCTGTTAGCAGTTACAAAGCTATTAGTGTTGCCTCTGCTGGGCCTGGTTATGCATGGGTGAGGCCATGCTGTATACTGAGGCCAGCTTCCACCAGTACCGAGCTGGGGCAGGTCAGCAAAGGCGCAAGGCATCCTGGTACTGCCGCCACTTATTGGCTGCCTATTAGATGCAGCCAGGTGAGAGAGCCTCTGGCAGTATGTGAGTTGCATGAGGCAAATCTGAGTCATCAGATAGGGTTGAGTAGTGTACATCAGGTTGATACAGATTCAAACTCTGTGCCAGTGCTGGGTCTAAGGTCACTCAGCAAAAGTTTCAGTGTATACCAAGGCAACTGCCACCTGCCTTGGGTCTGTGGACCTTGGTGGTGGGGCTGGGTCTCAGGGAGATGTTAGAGTTTGGCTAGCAGAGTTTATCAGGCTAAAACAGATTAAGATTTGGCCATATAGAGGGAAGACTCTGCTTACGACCAGTGGTGCTGACTGGGCGCCTGGGGAGAAATGGCCCTTGTCCAAAGCCACACAACTTAGTCTTTCCCTGTCCATTTTTGACATCCCCTGAGTTTGTCTGGACCTCCTCAAGAGCCTTCCAAGAAAAACCACAATGCAGGCCCAGGCTGGTCTAAACCAGCTGACTCCTCTGAAGGGTGTGAGCTTGGTAGGGCAGGGCCACAGTGAGTTCACAGGATGGAGCTAGCGCATCTTCTCAGACTGATGCTGTGGGGCTAGAGGTACTGGTGGGGCACGTGGGAAAATCGGCCCTCACCCTAAAGCCACTACACTTAGTCTCTTCCTGTGTGTCTCTGACATCCCTTGATTTTGCCAGGATCTCCTCAAGAGCCTTCCAAGAAAGTCTGCAGTGTAGGCCCAGGCTTGCTGCAAGCTAGCTGATTTCTTAGCAGGATTGGGCTATAGGGAGTCAGGAGGGTGGGACTAGAAAATTCCCCCAGGCTGATTGAGGAAAGATGGCATCTGTGGGTGGCATGGGAGAGGGACTCTGCACAGGGACATTGGTGGCTGTCCCTCTAGCCCTCTCCCTGAAGCCACACAATCCAATCTCTCCCTTGACTCCAGTCCACTTTGAGCTGCTGATCTTCTGCAGGAGCCCAGGGTGAGTGTGTGCAAATGAGATTTGTGTGCTGGTTCTTTAAGAGGGTACCTGGGTTTCTAGCAGATTCTCATCTCTCCCTGGCAGGTGGAATCCCTGCTGATTTTCACAACCAGGTATTATGTGGGCTTCTGTTCCTGGCACTGGTGCTCCAATTTGGGAACCCTTGCATGTGGTTGAGACCCCCACTCCTTGGGGGGGGTGCTTTTGTAGCTGAGATAGTCCTCCAGATTCTCAACCACCACATGTGGGTGTGGGTCCAGCCCTTTACACATCTCTACCCTTTACTACCAGTCTTGGTGTGGCTTCTTCTGTATATCCTTAGTTATAAGACTTCTGTTCAGCTAGTCTTCAGGTGGTTATTCAGGTTGGGGTGGGGTGAGGTGATTAAAGTAAAATAAATAAAAATTGAGTATGTTTTTGAGAAATAATTATACATCAAAAGTAACACTATCATGGGTTAAAAGATTCTGCAACTGTTGGCTCCAATGTTGTATGGGAAGGAAACATGCAGAGAAAGCTACTAAGTCCCCAAAGAGGGCATATTTTCCAATGATGTCTTCACAGTGACTAAGAATAACTGAAAAGGAACATCCTGCCAGAGGGCAGAACTAAGTACCATGGTGAACAGTGGAATAGGGGACATTCCAGGGAAGTGAAATGAAGACCTATCCAAAAAATATTTTCCTTCCTCAGAGTAGGAACCCCTTGTAATTGTCTAGTCAGTGGGATTTTATAATTGTGATTTCTTTTTTCTGAGTGGGAGTATTATTGCAATTATTATGATCCTATTTCACTATTTTATTTTATATATATGTATATTGGATGGGGCAGAACAGATGATGTGTATTATTAGTTTATAAGGTATCTAGGTTAAAATGAACCTCATATAGTGATGTAGAGGTGAACACATAACACTCAGAGATGTTGGACTTTGTGCTCAAAGCAATGATTGTATGGGATTTTAGGGTTTTCTCTTTGGAGGAGGGAGGTAAGTATACTTGTATGTGATGGGGAGGCTGAATATTTAATAAGAAGGGTGGGCTATGATAGATTTTTTATTATTATTCATGAAACGTGGCATCCCTTCTTTCAAGAGGATTTTACTTGAACTGTGAGCAGAAGTGACATATATCACCTCTTGGCAAAAGACTGAAGAGTCAGCATGTGCTTGGCCACACTCTCTTTCCCTTCTCTCATGACAAACATTAATATTTCAGATAATGGCTTATCTGTCAGTGTTGGTCTAATAGCAAAGAAGATGTGAGTCAGTACTGCAGTTGATCCACAGTGAACAGAGAGAGAAAGCAAAAAACAAATATTCATGGTTATAGCCATTGAGGTTTTAGAGTCATTTATTATTGTCATGTAATCTATCCTTGCATGACTAATACAAGTAATACAACAATGTTTATAGAGGTAAAATACAAGCTTAAAGATATATGCAGGGAATAGGAAATTATAAAAAGGAACAGAAAATATTTGGAAAAGAACCAAATAGAACTTCTAGAAATGATGAATAAATAACAATAAAAACTCAGTTGAGTGGTTTGACAGAAGATGGAGCACAACTAAAGGAATGAGTGAATTAGAGGATAGATCAGGAGATATCACCCAGAATGCTTTGAAGAGAGACAAAAAGAAAATACTACCAAGAGGGATTAAGATGTGTGATGAGTAGAATAAGAGGATTTATCATTCATTTAATTGGGGTTACATAAGGAAAGGAGAGAATGAAGCAGAGGCATTATTTGAATGTGTAATGACTAAAATATTTTAGAATGAATTAAAGAAATTCACCAATCCCAAATGCGGTAAAGGAATCCACTCAAGATACATCATAGACAAATAATAGGCAAAGAAAAAAATCTCAGAAGTGCCAGAGGAAAAGAGAAGATTACTTTCAAAGGAGGAACAATTGGATTAATAGTTGACTTCCTAACAGCAACAATGATGAAAAAAGGGGATTCTTTCCATGTTGAGGGTTATTGAAACAACAAGGATACTGAGGGTGTCTGGATTTGGCAACCAGGTTGATGATAGTATTCTTAACTGAAATAGGAACACAAGGAAGAGAAAGTGTGGAATATCAAGTGTTTTGTGTGGGACAAGTTGATTGGAGGTTCTTTAGGGACGACAGCCAAGGGTGGATGACCAGGAGGCAGCCATTAAGTTTCCTCAGAGAGGTGAAGGTCAAGGCATTAGGATTTGGTGTTTTGATTATTATTATTATTTTTTTTTGCTTTTGGTAGTTTTCTAAGCTGAAGTTATTCTTAGTTCTCTCTGAACTTGTAAATTTGTTTAACTATTTTGAGCTCATCTTGGCTATATTGTCTTGATAGACATTTTAAACAGGTTTCCCAAATATCTGAGGAAAATTGTGAAATTTATGTTTCTGGAAGCCTTTAAAAATGAGCTACTTTTCAACTCTAAGATATTTGGATTTGCCCTCTATCCAGAGGTCTGCACTTGACTTCAAGGATAAGGAAAAGGTGTTTTTTTGTTTTGTTTTTTAGGTTTTTTCTTTCTTTTTTATTTGAATTTAGGAATTTGTTCTCTGCTCTTCTCTGCCATCTTGTGGCATGTAAATGGAACATCACATTTGAAAGGAAAATAAGGAATTTGAGTTGTTTTTGAAATATGTAACTTACCAAAGAGAAGCAACATATGTGTGTTTATGATCCCAAACTTTGAAACCACCAAATCAAAGCAACAGTTTTAGGACACAGAAGTTTGTCTGTATTATTTTCTGGATTATAACCTACTCTTCTCTTACGTCCCCTTTCCCTGCTTCAAAAAATCTGGCATTTTCAATCTCATGTGTGGTGCTAAGTAAACTGAATAATCAAAGTTAAAAATTTCCTTTAGCACTTCTCTTAATTAAATCAGCATTGGCTTTATGACCTGTACGAATATGTCTTCTCCTTTAGCTCCTAGTTGGGCACCTTCTCCTTTTTTATGTTGTGTTAGGCAGAGCCCCCAAAAGTATCCATGTCCTAATCCCCAGAGGTGTGAATGTGTTACTTTAGATGGCCAAATGTTCTTTTTTTTTTATTTTACTGATTATTCAAGTACAGTTTTCTCCCCTTTACTCCCAATCAAGCCCACCCCCTCCTCCCAACTTCCCTCCCATTACCACCCTCCCCCTAGCTTTTATCCATGTGTCTTTTAACTTTGTTCCTGTAAACCCTTCCCCTTTTCCCCTGAAATTCCCTCTTCTCTCTCCTATGGTCACTTTCTGCCTGTCCTCTAATGCAGTGTCTTTGACAATATTTTGCTTGTTTCTTTGTTTTGTTGTTTAGGTTCCTGTTAAAGGTGAAATCATATGGTATTTATCTTTCACTGCCTGGCTTAGCATAATGCTTTCCAGTTGCATCCATGCTATTGCAAAGGTTAGGAGCTCCTTCTTTCTTTCTGCTGCATAGAATTCCATTGTGTAAATGTACCATAGTTTTTTGATCCATTCATTTACTGATGGACATCTAGGTTGCTTCCAGCACTTAGCTATTGTAAATTGTGCTGCTATGAACATTGGGGTGCAAAGGTTCTTTTGGATTGGTGTTTTAGGATTCTTAGGATAAAGTCCCAGCAGTGGAATTGCTGGGTCGAAAGGCAGATCCATTTTTAATTTTCTGAGGAAGTTCCATACTGTTTTCCACAGTAGTTGTACCAGTCTGCAGTCCCACCAACAGTGCACTAGTGTCCCCTTTTCTCCACAACCTCTCTAACACTTGTTTGTTGTTTTGCTTATGATGGCCATTCTGACTGGTGTGAAGTGATACCTCATTGTGGTTTTAATCTGCATCTCTCTGATAGCTAGTGATATTGAACATCGTTTCATGTGATTTTGGATCTTCTGTATGTCCTCCTTGGAGACGTGTCTGTTCAAGTCCTTTGCCCATTTTTTAATTGGGTTGCTTGTCTTCTTAGAGTATAATCATGTAAGTTCTTTATATATTTTGGAGATTAAGCCTTTATCTGAGGTATCATTGGCAAATATGTTTTCCCATACAGTTGATTCTCTTTTTATTTTGATACTGTTTTCTTTAGCTGTGCAGAAGCTTTTTATTTTGATGAGGTCTCATTTGTTTATTCTTTCCTTTATGTCTCTTGCTCTAGGGGACATGTCTGTAAAAAAATTTTTGTGTGATATGTCTGAGATTTTCCTACCTATGTTCTCCTCTAGTACTTTAATGGTGTCATGGTTTATATTTAAGTCTTTTATCCATCTTGAGTTTATTTTTGTATAAGGTGTAAGTTGGTGTTCTAGTTTCATTTTTTTGCACGTCGCTGTCCAGTTCTCCCAGCATCATTTGTTGAAGAGGCTATTTTTACTCCATTTTATGTCGCTGCCTCCTTTATCAAATATCAATTGACCGTAGGGATTTGGGTTTATTTCTGGGCTCTCTGTTCTGTTCCATTGGTCCATGTGCCTGTTTTTATGCCAGTACCAGGATGTTTTGATTACCGTGGCCTTGTAGTATAGTTTAGTGTCAGGTATTGTGATCCCTCCTGCTTTACTCTTCTTTTTCAATATTGCAGTAGATATTCGGGGTCATTTATGGTTCTAGATGGCCAAATGTTCTTTATAGATGTGATTAAGAATGTTAAGGATCTTGAGGTAGGGAGAATATTTTGGATTATCTAGGTGGGTACAATCTAATCATATGAGCAAGCCCCTTTCCTGGTTGCAGTCAAAGGGAAAGAGACTAAGGAAGAGATAGACAGAGATATAGATAGAAAGAAAATGGGACAATGAAAGAAGGAGCAGGAGAAATTTGAAGTGTTAGAGGAACTGGACTCACCATTGCTGGCTTTGAAGATAGAGGAAGGGGGACCATGAGCCCAGGAATGTGAGTGGCCTCTAGAAGAAAACAGTTTCTACTCTAGAACCTCCAGAAAAGAATGCAGCCCTTAGATTAGCTTAGCTTATTTTTTCTTTTTCAGATTTTATTTCTTTACCTTTAGAGAGAGAGGAGGGTAGGGGGAAAGAGTGGGAGAGAAACATCAAGGTACAAGAGATACATCAATAGGTTGCCTGTCACACACCTCCAACCAAGTTTCTGGCCCACAACCCAGGCCTGTGTCCTGACTGGAAAGCAAACCAGTGACCTTTTGGTTTGTAGGCTGGCACTCAATCCAGGGAGCCACACTGGCCACAGCAGAATGCAGCCCTTAATTTTAGCCCAGTGAAATGGGTGTCAGACTTCTTACCTATAAAACTGCAAGATAAATTTGTGTTGTTTTAAGCCACTAAGTTTGAAGTAATTTATTATGGCAATGATCAAAAACTAATGCAAACCTCCACCCCTTGTTTTGGTTAGAGTTGGGTGTAGAAGCCTGGATAGGGAGGCATGCAGAACTAGCTTGAACTGGGGCCAGTGGAGAACCTAAAGAACTTGTGGATGTGGGACCAGCCCATTCCGCATCTCCACTCCTACAAGTCTTGATGTAGTTTCTTCTTTAATTCTGTAGTTGTAGGACTTTCACTCAGCTCAATTTTGATGGTTCTGGATGATGGTTATTCTGTAGTTTAGTTGTATATTTGATGTGGTTGTGTGAGGAGGTGAGCTGTGTTTGCCTATGCCACCATCTTGACTGGAAGTCGTCTTTATTCTCATTTCCTTCCACTAAACTCGTAAATGTTGGAGTACCCTGGGCTCTGTCTTGAGATATCTTCTCTGTATATACACTCTTGCTATGTTATCTTGACTCATGTTTTTAAATACTGTGAGCAAGTTATTTCCAAATTTTATCAGTAGTCCTGACTCTTCCCTGATCTCCACATCCGTATATCCAATTGCCCACTTAACACCTCTTCTTAGATAGCTAAGAGGGATTTCAGACTTAACATGTACAAAATAGAACTTATGATTTTTGCCCACAGACCTTCCTCTACTCCCAGTCTTCCTGCCCTCCCAGTCTTCCAAATTTCAGTAAATGGAATTGCTGCTCAACCAGTTCCTAAGTCAGAAGCCTCCAAGCCATTCTTGACGATTTTTTTTCTTACACCCTATATTAACCATCAGCAAGTTACTTTGACTCTTTCACCCCAACATATTTGAATTCATCCACTTCTTTCATGTTCCCTACTACCAGCCAATTCCCAGACATCATTATCTCCTCCTTTAGGTTATCTGTGGTAGATTCCTACTGGTTTACCTGATTCTGTTCTATAGTCCATAATTCACATAGACCAGTTATCTTTTAAATTTTAAGATACCAAATTATGTTATTTCCTTGTTTAAAATCCTCCAATGGTTTCTATTGCTCTTAAAATCTGAATTTGTTTGCCTAGCCTACAATACCGTGTGCAACCAGCTCTCTGCCCTCATTTCCTACCACTCTTTTCCTCTGTCAGTAATATTCAGCTCATTGGCCTTCTTTGTTTCGTGGGACCTTTACACAAGCTTTTTCCTCTGAATAGAGTATTCATTGAATCTGTAGATTTCTTTGGATAGTATGGGCATTTTAACAGTATTTTTCCAATCATAAGCACAGAGTATCTTTCCATTTATTTATGTCTCCAGCTTCTTTCATCAATAGCTTATAGTTTTCAGTGCACAGATCTTCCCCCCTTTTCATTAAATTATTCCTAGGTATTTTATTCTTTTTGGTGCAATTATAAGTGGAATTTTCTTCATTTTTCTTTCTAAATATTTGTTAATTGAATGAATGAATGATTTTGAACTCACTTCCAAACTGAATTCTGAATCAGGATGACTTATCTAGGCAAAGAGAGAAAGAAAAAGGAGCCAGAAGTATCCAGTCAGTGTGTTTCAAATGGATTAGAGGTATGCAGGAGATGTTAATCCCCTCAGCTCTTGATACACTCAAGGAACAGCACCAGAAGCATTCATCCCTATGCAGAGGGTGTTCATAATGGAGCAATATGTGACCACAAGCCCCATCATCCCTGCTAATAGCAGAAAATTTGAAGGGTATCTGTCATTTGCTGCTCTGATGCAAGGTGCTGAGTGCAGCCAAGTAAGTCATCTACCAGCTGGACATATGTTTCAGGAATTTGCTGCTGCTTATTGAGGACAAGGGAGAGTGGAATCAATGGAACACAAAATGATTCAGGAGTACCATAAGTATAGTGTATAGCTTGTCTGGAAGATGAAGGAGACAGCCTGGGCAGAGGTTCCTGGTGGGCACCGTTTGGGGTGTTCGCCCCGAATTCCTGTATATTGGGTACTTCTGTCTCTGCAGCTGAGATGCACTTTTGGTAGGATCTAAGGGTAACTACGAGCTAACTATTATTGTATAGACTGCAAGTAAAGTCTCTTCATTATTTTAAATATCTTGGTATGAAAAACTTAATTGAATTTGACATCTTTTTGCATTAGCACAGGAAATCTCTTCTACCACTCTTCTCCTCTGTCAGTAATCTTCACCCACTGTACTTCTCTCCTTGGAACCTTTACACTAGCTGTTCTCTCTGCCTAGAATGCTTTCAATTACCAATAAAAGTCAGAGGTATTATATTTTTAAGTATAAATTCAATTGTGGTTCATTTCTAAATGATTATTAAAATAATTAACGGTTTTATTCACCTATGAATACATTTTCCTTGTATGTGTCATTGTATGAACCAGTGAGGATGGTGAATGTAAAAAATTGAAGAGGTTATTATTAAAAATCTTGATCAGGAATTGCACGTGGCCATTTTAATTATAAAACCAGTTCTGTTCCTCCCTCTCTCAAAATAAAACAGTAAAAAAACCCTTAGGTAGGGCTGAGCAAGGTAGGCACCTGCACTGGAGTGTGGAGAATGAGAGTGGGAAAGCTGCCTGGCATGGGAGCCTGACTAGAGTGAGAAGGTGTGTATCAGGTGGAGGGTGTAGCAGCTTATATGGTTGTTGGGAGCTTGAGAGAGGTAAGGAGTTTTTCTGCACAAAATGGTGGTGACAGTAGCAGCCAGGCGCAAGGTTGTTGGAGCATGAGTGAAGTGAAGAAGGCATCTAACTTGAGGGTGGAGTGCTAGCTCAGTGATAAATGTGGAACCTATGAGGAGTGAGGAGTGTGCTTGCTAGCCTGGCACCATATATCAGAACTTGACTGGGGTGGGGAGGGAATAATCTCTGTACAAGGGTGGAACTGGCCTGGCCAGCCGGATGAGGAGGGCATCTACATGAGAGGGACCTATGGCAACAGTGATGGGCCAGCACTGTATGGAGTCTGAACAGGGTAGGGAAGATATCTTTGTGAAAGGGTGGTGGGCAGGGCAGAGAATTGATTACACACAGGCAGGATTGAGTTAATAATATTTGTAAATACATTAAAAATAATGGGAACCTGGTTTTTCACCATCACAGAAAAGAGTTACAAATATGGGAAAGGGAAAAAACTAGAATGACCTCTGTGGTATCAGATTGGAAGTGGAGGTAGAGGTGTGAACTCATGGTTTGATTGATTGATAGATAGGTAGATGCAGAAATAAATTTAGACATAAATGCATGGATTATATACCTGTAATGTGCATGTATACAAAATGTACCATATGTGTGTGTATACATGTATTTTCTCTCTCTGGGAGCAGCAACAAACAGCACTGAACACATCTAGTGCTTATACCTTGGTTTCTAAGTACCATTCTTCACTAAACGGAGCCAGGACTCCTTAGAAAAATAGTTGATTTCAGGGCAGGGAAAGTCCAAGATGAATCTGAAATGTCTTTTTAGGCCAGCAAGTAAAAAGGGCTTGATGAATATGGGGACATGTCAAGAGAACAGAGAAGTCAATTTGAATGAGTTCCCAGTGGTGAAATCTGGGATACTGAGGACATCAAAAATAATGATAATAGCAAATTTTTACCCACTGAATAAAGTAGGAATCCATGAGTACATACTGATATAAACAAATGGACAACTAATTGGGGGAAAGATAAAGGTAGAAAGAATGATTGAGTTAGGAAATTACCATTTCAAAAACATCATTGTAATAACTCAGCCAAGAAGCATCAATGAACACTAAAAACTAGTAGATGAAAGACTGATGAAGAAAGAGATATTATGTAGTCTCAAAACACCTCCCAACAAAACAGTAGTTACACCCCTGACCAGAGTGGCTTGGTTGGTTGGGCATAGACCTGAAAAACAAAAGGTCACTGGTTCAATTCCTAATCAGGGCACACACCTAGGTTGTGGGTTCTACAATAAATGCTCAGGTATAATGGGACTCATTTTTCGTGGAACTTTTGAATGTGTCAGTAAGATTTTAATGCTATGATTTTATAAAAGTATGCACAAAACCTTGTGTGAAACTTAGAGAATATATATGTTTTGGCTGGATACAGTAGATAATCATATCAGAACTTAGTGAAAAATAAATCCTCTCAAACCAATGATGGGAATTAGCAAATTATTAGAATTTGAACTGAATTATATGCAATTTTAATCCTTGAAAGAAACCCCTTTAATTGATACTGATGAATGAAAAGTGCTTCATATGTTATTTCAGAAAGTGAAAAATAAATCATATTTAGAACTTTGGGCAGCAAAGTAAAATAGGTTTCAGGTAAATTAGGGTGTGCACATAGCCAGTCCCAAACAAATCACTGCTATTTATACTGAGAGATTTCAGCCAGTGATTATCATATGGAATAGGTTTCTCAAGGAGCATGTGATTCTTGATTTCATAGCTGCTAATTTCATCATTACACTGTTGCTCACATAAATCTTGGCTAATTATTTTTATATTTTTCTATTGTGCTGATTTTAGTTGAAAAATGTAGCTTTCTTTCCCTAATATTAATGTACTGAAATTGTAATAAATATCATTTAACTAAAAATGTTTAGATCCTGAATGATCCAGAAAAGCTTTATATATAATCTGAACTCACTGAAAACTAAAACTAAATACCACTCTTGCAGCTTACTGAGTAGACTAACCTGTTCTTTGCTCTGTTCAGTGTGTTCTTAGAAATGAGGAAGGACCAGATTCCTGAGGACTCAAAATGTATATCGTGGTATGAATGTTGCTTCACTTACAGGTGTGAGTATAGAACACTTCACAAATTAGATCTCATTCTGAGTTGCATTTTTTAGGTTGATGGCATTTGAGCTCAATCAATGCAAATTATTTTTCTTTACTGTAGTAAGTTAGGAAAAGAAGCTTTGTAAATTGTTATCCACGTGCAAACAGGTACAATTATAAACTTGATTTTCACATTGATTTGCTGAAGGAAATACTAAAAAAATTTGAAGTTCTTACTAGACTTCAAAGCAATGCACTAAAAAAATATATAAACTTTTAGGTAATATAAATAAAAGCCATAAAATTCCAAACCAAAAGTTAATTTACGTAATTTTAGGGAATGTACTTTGGTGACTGTGTTATAGAATTCATAGGTTAAAATCACTAAGCCTGTTGTAATCTTGCCTAGAGAAATCCAGGCAAGATGTGTATAGGCCCCTTTGCAGGTACAAATGCGTGAAGTCTCATACTTCTGAACATGGACACTGAAAGAACTTCTTTTCTAGGGGGATGTATTAGTTTGCTAGGACTCTCATAACAAAGCACCACAGACTGGTGGCTTAAACAACAGAAATTAATTTTCTTGCAGTTTTGGAGGCTTGAAGTTCAAGATCAAGGTGCCAGCAGAGTTGGGTTCTCTTGAGACCTCTGTCCTTGGCTTGCAAATGGCCACTCTCTTGCTGCCTCTAACATGGTCATCACTTTTCACCTTATGCACATGTGCCCCTGGTGTCTTATCCTCTTCTTCTTCTTCTCTTTTTTTAACATGGAGTTTATTTTTTAAATTTTTCAATCACAGTTTACATTTAATATTATTATTATTATTTTTAGTTTCATCCTCTTCTTATAAGGATACCAGTCCTGTTGGATTGAGGACTCCCCACATAGCCTTATTTTAAGTCAATCACCTCTTTACAGACCTTATCTTCAATTACAGGTACACTCATTTGAACTGGGGGCTAGGGATTCAACATATGAACTTGAGGGTGGGGGAAAAACACAGTTCAGTCCATAACAGAATCTTAACTGCAAAAAGACATTTTTGAATGTTACAAAAAGTTGACTAAAAAAATAATCAAAGTTGCTTCTTTCTGGAAATATACATGGCCATAGTTTCCCCTTTCTCTAGTTCTTTCTTTTTCTAGATATAATTTAGGAACACTAAAATACACTCTTTTTAGTGTGAAGTTCTATGAGTTGTGTAACCATCACATTCAATGATGTTTTTGTAATCAAGCTTGCAGGAGGGATGGAACCAAAGGTTATCTAAATTCCAGTTATATTTTTACTTTTTTTTGGTGTGTGTTGGAAGACTGACACATCAATAAGCAAGGTAAAGCCTGGAAACAATTTCAGGCAATGACCTAAAAGGTAAAGTAGGTAAAAAAAAGGTTTGTCTCCCTGAATGATCTGAGGGTAGGAAACTGAATGCATCATTTATATAGTACTCTTTATTCACTGTACCTACCTTTACCAATCTAATCTCTGAGAAAAATCTAACATCCAATTTTCTTACATTTATCTGGGCTTCCTGAATGTCTCTTCTGTATGTAAGGCTTATAACAGACATACACCTCTATGAAGCTTTCTTCCTCAAGAGAAATTAAACCCATAATGGATCCCCAATTAGGTGATGTGGAGGATTATTTTTAAACAATGTAAGAAAAAAACTGTTACTTTAGAATTTATAGTTTAGATGGGACAATAAGTTATGGTTTTATTCTCTTTCTTTTAGAAGTTCATCATTTACTGTTTTAACATTTTTTGGATGACTCTAAGATGTATTTCCAGAAGTCTACTCTCTCACCTGAGCTACAGCCTTGTGCATCCCAGAAAACATTGCACCGTGAATACCAATGTCCCCTTAAACATTTACAACTATGTTCATCATCTTCCCCACTCTCTCCAAAATAGTTTGCCTTAGATTTTCTAGTTCTACCGTTGCTGCATTTTAGACTGCCAGATTTCAATCACGGGAATGCTTTTATTTCTCTCACCCTTTATCATCATTTGGTAATCCCGACATATCTGACTTGTTTTTTTATAACAAGATAATAACTTCCTATTGTCCTCTTTTTTTCTGCAGTGACACTTATCATAGTCTAAGGTGTACATACCATTCTTATTTATTGTCTGCTTCTCCCCACTAGAATGTAAGCTCCATGATGGCAGAAATTTTTGACTATTGTTGACTGCCATATTCTCAGCACTTAGCATAGTATTTGTGAGATAAACCTAGCACTTACTATGTGCCAGGCAGGCACTGTGCTCTTTGCCTCCAAATCTTGTAGCCTATCTATATACTTTTGGAGTAACTTTCAAATTCAATCCGAAATTCAAGATATTCATAATATCAAAGGCACTCAACCAATCTTATCTGTCTTGTGTCAAAACCTCTTGCTCCAAACAGGTCCCTGTCCTCTGGCTTTTGCTCAGATAAACTGCCTATAAAAATCTTATTTAGCATTTGACTCTGAAATTCAGTGCAACTTCCATCTCTTTCATGAATCATTTCTGTTCTTCAGTATTTACCATATGGTTTTGGGGCTTTTGGTTTTATCATGTCTTATTCTATGCCACATTCCATGTATCACTTGGCACACAAAGGTTCAATGAATGGAAGTTATAATTTTTCTGTCATTCCCACCTGAACTAGGATCTACAAAGTGGTTATCAGGGGTACATATTTGTATTGGGTTGGCCAAAAAGTCTATTTAGTTTTTTTTTTTTTTTACATAAAAGACATTTTTCATTTTCACCAATAACCTTTATTAATTTGGATATTTTGAGTATGTTGGCTATCTCCCATGTGGTATAACATTGATTGCTCTCAATTAATGTCTCAGTTTGGTCACTGTCAATTTCAACTGGTCTACCCCTTCAACTGAGTATCCTTCAGCAAGAAATCTCCAGCACAAAACTTCTGAACTACTTTTGATGTTTAATCAGTATAGCACCTTCATACACTGAACAAAAAACTGTTTTTGCATTTTAGTTGCATTTTTACCTTTCTTGAAATAATAAAGCATAATATGCTGAAAATGTTGCTTATTTTCTTCCATCTCCGATATTAAAATGGCTACACAAAAACTCACCAATTTTGATGTTTTTAAAAAATGCATGCTGATATGACAGCTGTTAAAATACAATCTAACTCCTTTCAAATGAAGTTAAAGCCCACTAAGCGCTACTAGAGCCATCTTACAGAAAAAAAACAAACGAACTTTTTGGCCAACCCAATACATGATGTTTATGTATTTTCTAGTCTGGTATTAAACACGGATGAAAAGCTAATGTTTTGCCCAGACTGGTGTGGCTCAGTTGGTTGGCGTCCACCCAAGAAGTGAAAGGCCACAGGTCCATCCCTGGTCAGGGCTCATACCTGGGTTGCGTGGATTCCTCTGGTTGTGGAGCGGAGGCGGGAGGCAACCTTGTTTTTCTCCCTCTCTAAAAACAAATAAATCTTAAAAAAAACAACAACTAACATTTTAGTTGGGAAGAAAGCAATAGATATCAACTAAACCTGTAAGATATGTTCACTGAAGTAAAATGAAAATGTCTTGACGGAGGGAAATTTAGAGGGGCACCGCATAAGAGCTTCACGGTGGCCCCAAAGAGTGTAAAGTCTTAAGCGCTTTTGGCTCACTGCTGTCCTTCAAGTTGCCTGGGGCTCGTTTTTGCGCAGGGCCACGTGCCCATGTTTTAGTTAAACTGCGCGTGGGGCCTACAGTAAATGGCTAATCTCCTTCCCCAACGGGGCCTCTACCTTCCATCTTTGTGCCAAAGTGAGGAGGGAGGGTACCAGGTGTAGCGACCCTGTCGGAACGTGGCGGGTGAATCCAAGCCCCCATCCCCAACAGTCAAGTTTTCAAAAAGCCCGCGCGTGGCGTCCCAGGCCGCATCCGTTGGGAACGGACCTCAGAGCACCCCCTCTCATCGCCCTTCCGAACCCCCCCCCCCACAAGCCCAGGGCGGGAGGAGGTGCGGGGGTGACGGGCAGGCTCCGCAATAGGGGCTATCGGAACCAGCGCGCTCCAAGGAGCGCGCCCGTCCAGCGGCTGCGGAAAACGGAAGTGAGTGCGAGTGGGTTGCGGTGATTGGCTGAATTGACATGCCTCTCAAGGGGCTGGCGCGAACGCCACTGCGGCGTTGGGCGAGGGGGCACGGCAAGGGGAGGGGTAAAATCACTGGGAACAGCTTGTTTGCTGGGGGAAAATGAGTCGCAGAGGTACGCAAAGGGCAGGGGTAGTCCCTTGTCAAGGCACACAGCAGAGCTCGGGAGTGAAAGTGGGACAGTAGAAGCGCGGCAGAGCCGAGAAGGCCGAGGGCTTGAATAGACGGCGAAGGGCGGGGAGTCCGCGATCGAGAGCGGCGCTGCGGCGCGGTAGGCGGGACTAAGGAGAGCAAGGCGGGGATTGGCGGGCAGCCCTGGTCTGCGGTACGTCGGCGGTGACGCAGGGCTCGGGGAGGGTGCGCGCGCGTTCAGCGGCCTCTTTGTGTGGTGCCTAGATAGGAGAGCGGAGGTGGTGGTGGCTGTGGCGGTAGTAACGGCCTTGGTTGTCTTCCAGTTTTCTCAGCTCGCCCTCTAGCCGGCACCTCTCCCCTTCCCTCCCCCTTCCTTTTTTCCTCCTTCCCTCCCCTTCCCTCCTTCCCTTCCCCGCCGGTGACCGGCGGTGGCGGCTCCAGCAACGGCTGGGCCCAAGCTGTGAAGAAGCTTTAGTCAACGATAACGGCGACGGCGAAACCTCGGAGCTCGCAGGGCGGGGGGAAGGCCCGGCCCTTGGAGATGGATAATTCCCAGTTGTGTAAGCTGTTCATAGGCGGCCTCAATGTGCAGACGAGTGAGTCGGGCCTGCGCGGCCACTTTGAGGCCTTTGGGACTCTGACGGACTGCGTGGTGGTGGTGAACCCCCAGACCAAACGCTCCCGTTGCTTCGGCTTCGTGACCTACTCCAATGTGGAGGAGGCTGATGCCGCCATGGCCGCCTCGCCCCATGCAGTGGACGGCAACACGGTGGAGCTGAAGCGGGCGGTGTCCCGGGAGGATTCGGCGCGGCCCGGTGCCCACGCCAAGGTTAAGAAGCTCTTTGTTGGGGGCCTTAAAGGAGACGTGGCCGAAGGCGACCTGATCGAGCACTTCTCGCAGTTTGGCACCGTGGAAAAGGCCGAGATTATTGCCGACAAGCAGTCTGGCAAGAAGCGTGGCTTCGGCTTCGTGTATTTTCAGAATCACGACGCGGCAGACAAGGCCGCAGTGGTCAAGTTCCATCCAATCCAGGGCCATCGTGTGGAGGTGAAGAAGGCCGTCCCCAAGGAGGATATCCACTCCGGTGGGGGCGGAGGCGGCTCCCGGTCCTCCCGAGGCGGCCGTGGCGGCCGGGGTCGCGGTGGCGGTCGTGACCAGAACGGCCTGTCTAAGGGCGGCGGCGGCGGTTACAACAGCTACGGTGGTTACGGCGGCGGCGGCGGTGGCTACAATGCCTACGGAGGAGGCGGAGGCGGTTCGTCTTACGGTGGAAGCGACTACGGTAACGGCTTCGGCGGCTTCGGCAGCTACAGCCAGCACCAGTCCTCCTATGGGCCCATGAAGAGCGGCGGCGGCGGTGGAGGAGGCAGCAGCTGGGGCGGTCGCAGTAACAGTGGACCTTACAGAGGTGGCTATGGCGGTGGGGGTGGTTATGGAGGCAGTTCCTTTTAAAAAAATGTTAAGTACAGGGGAGTGGCTATAGGGGTAGCTCTTCAACCACCCAACTAGGGTCAATTCCTGAGTCCCTTCCCCTCCCACCGCCTTCCCCATTTTGCCCTTGGGGGAGCTGCTTCTAAGGCTGCTTACTCTTGGGGGTGTTACCCTGTTTGCCTGCCACCTCTCTCGTCTCTGCCTCTGAAGATGGACTCTGCCCCACATACACATTTTTGTGTTACAGTTATTGATGGACTATATTTTTTTATTATTACTTGGACTTTCGTCGTTTTTATACTAGCAAAATGTCTTGTTTTAATTTGTGTTTTTTTGGGGGGGAGGGAGTGAACTTGCTGATTCTGTAGCAAAACTTGGGTGGGAGTTGGGGTGGGGGGGTTAGTTTACTTTGTTGTAAGGACTTGATACCTGGCTACAGCGTTTTCTATGAAATCTACTTGGATCCCATGCCTGAAATTTGGAAGCATATGTACAAAAATCATTTTTACGTTTTATTTTTAATAAACCATTGTGTTTGACCGTACATGTCTAACATTTTTTTTCTATGATCCATTTCGTACCGTTTTAAGGGATATTAGTTGAAAAATTTTTGTGTTCTTAATTTTGATGTGTACTTAGAGGGACTTTTGAAAGGTCCTTTTTTTTTTTTTTTTTTTTCCTTCTGTTACCCTGCTAGTGATGTGTTGAAATTTATCTCTTTACAGGCAAAACTTTTGAAATGGTGGATGTGGCTTTTTAAAAATCTTTGAAGTTTCAGTGCGTCCATCTCTTGTTCTAAAGGATTTGTTTATCATCTTGACATTATTGGTTACTTCTTTTTATGAGAATTTACTTAAAAGTATGTACTGTGCAGTTCTAAAGAAATATTTTCTGTAAAGCATGTGTTTCATTCATATAAACTATTTAAAAATTTTCACATGGCCTAGTTTTATCCCTCTTAATGGTTTGTCTGTAATGAATGGCTACGATAAGGGTTCTATTTTACCTTCAAACTAAATGCATTTTTGTATTTTCAGAGCAGGTTTAAACGTTTTTTCCTATAGCTGCTGTCCTCACGGAAATCCTTCCCTCAACGTTTGTAGCGCCATCTACTGGCAGAGTGGCAGTATATGTGCAAAACAATTTGTTTAAAAACTTGTTTAGAACAATTGCATCAGATTTAGAAGTTTTGCCATCAAAAAATCTGTTCAGACTTTGTTTACACGTTTACTTTAGGTGGGCTTAACAGGAATGTAGTTAACAGCCCATATCACAATTGCCCTTTTTACAAGGGATTTGAAAATGTAAACTGCTATGCATAGCTTGGGCAATGGCCCCAAATTGCTATGACAACGTGAACCAGCTACATGTACTGGTGTCTTAGGTGCAAATTGTAAAGCGAAATAGCTGTATTCTGTTTGGTTAACAAATGTGTATTTGTAGCCCTTTAATGCAATAGATTTCAGTTGTTTATAAATAACAAAATGAAACAATATAGGAGAAAATTGCCTTCCTGGATAGAAATATAGAATAGCAACGTTTATGGATATCACAAATAAAGAATTCAATTCTTTACATGATCGAGTGAGAGTATGTATAACCTGGTGGGTGGGTTCAGATTACCTATTAATTTATTTAACATTATAAAATAATTGGCTTGAATCTTACATTTGAAAGTCATACTAAGAAGTTTTTTAAAGGGGAGATTCTTTGGCCAAAAGACTATTTTAACATTGACCCCCCCCTTTCTGTTTTAGTTCTTGTCATTATATGTTTCTAAAGATCTAATGCCAATTTTCTTCTTAATTGCCAAGGCTCTGCTTTTCTAGAGGTAAGGTCAAGGTTGCTAAGCCAGATTATGGATGCTCAATTGTCACTTTGACAAAGGATAGCTGATGCTTGGTACAAATATCTAAATGTACTTCTATGATAAATGGGATAGAGGTTTTTGCACATTGAATAAAACACGTCAAATCTTTTGCTCTCAAATGGTTCTACAGTTCCCTTAATTGGTTGCATTTTTCACTTTTAGTGAAACACTGCATGTGTGCTTCATTTGGTAATTTGGTTCAGCATTTTGGGGGCTTTTGGGATACAGAGAATGATATGCTTAAATTTTTTATAATTGTCACTCTGTCTTTTACTCAGTTTTAGTGGAAAGATCTATTTTTTTTCTGGGTCAGTTGGAATAGACCACTTTTTGGAGGGTTTTCAAAGTGATAAGATTGTTGTCATTTTGAATTCCAACATAGTTCTAAAAAGTTAAGTGAATTATGTAAACATTGCTAGAAAATCGACTTAGTGTTCTGTTCATTGTCATATATATCTACCTTTACAAATTTCTGTAATTTGGACTGGTATTTAGTGGAGGCAAAAGCATAATGGTATTTACTTTTTCCCAAATTCCTCTTGCTGATTTTTATACAAGCATTTTTGGCATCTGGACTTTTGTTGGAAGGGGAACAACCAGTTATATGTTTTTATTTCTTTTCATCTATGAGAACTATCAATATTCAAATTTAATATGTGAATTCATGGAAGTAGGTGATACAGAATCTAGTCAGTATTCAATACAATTTTTGCACCATGCTTTATTTGAAAGATTAGCAAAATAAAAGTGAATGTATTTTTTTGTCTCCCTATTGTGAAGAATTGCTTTCATAGTATTTTTAGTATAAGTTAAATGGTAATCATTAAAGTGGTTTAAAAAGTCTTTAAAAATTGATACTAATTTTAATTTTTAAAATTTGACATTTGCAGCAGAATAACACTTGCAAGTGGTTATTCACAGTGATAACTGTCAGAATATAATGTGGGTTGTTTTCCTCCTATAAATTAGTGATTGGGAACATAGATTTCATATTTAAATCTACTTCACAGTGAATTTTTGTTTTTAAGTAATGTTAAAGAATTGAGGATACTTGAGAATTTGATATTTATGATTATTTCCCTGAGGACCAGAAGTGACTATTAGGTACTTGATTTGTAGCCTTAACTTTTAACTGTGCTTGCTTGTTTGAGAATTTGTGTTTAATGTTAAATATTGCATGCTTGTGTCTTTGCTGATTGAAAGTGGTTCTTGGATGTTGGATTGATTTGAGTAGAACTGCTCTAGACAATGTGGATGTCACACCAAAAGACAATATTTGCACTTAGGATAGTAAATCTCTCATTTTAACCAATTTACTGAATCAGTGAAGATTCTGATCACTGGGAAAAATGCCTTTTATTTCCTGTTTCAGAAAGCCCTCTTGTATTCTTCTGAAACAGGACAACAAAGACCACCTCTAAACCAATGGAGGACAGTGCTTTTTCCTAGTGTTTTATTGCAGATTAATGTCTCATGCTTTGTCTCATGCTTTCTATTAAAAGTGAATGTGCATTGTAAGTTTTTTTTCAATTAAAAAGTTCCTTGAAAGAGTAAAGCCTAAGAAACACACCTTCTGCTACAAGAGGTCTATTTAGGAGGTATCCAGCCATGTAATATGAAAAAAGTAGAGACATTTATTGAAGATACAAGAAACATTGTACACAGGACAATGATGTCTTAGTCCCCTTCAAAGTAGGCACCTTGGGATCTCATACAGTTCTCCCAATTACCATGAGCTGCGTCATACTTTCTTGAATCTCATAGACAGTCTGAAATGTCTTCCCTTCAAAGGTGATTTTAGTTTTGGGGAAAGTCAGAAATTGCAGGGTGCCAAATCGGCTGTAGAGGGGCTGAGTCACTTGGGTGATTTGATGTTTTGCCAAAAAACTGCAGGAGACGTGATGCATGAGCAGGCACATTGTCCTGATAAGCTGCCAATCACCAGTTGCCCATAGCTGCTTGGCCTTCTGAGTCATTTCAATAGTTTCTGCGGAGGAATGTTCAACCTTAATGCAAAATTTTATCTAGATTTGTTGCCCTACTCTGTCATTTTGTTTTATTTTTGCCTTATTTTTTGATCTCCCCTATTACTGCTTAGTCATTTTGAATATGACACCATATAGTACACGTGCTCACTCAAGGGCATCTACTGCCACCACTGACTACAGTGAAGTCATCGTTCATGTGTGCACATTCCTAGTCCACTCTCCTTGACAACCTGGTTACACTAATGTGCCAACCGTTCTCATTATCTTAACAATGGCTGATCTTTTCCCGGACAGCTCTCATAATTGTATATTAGAAGATTACAGTATTGCATAACATTTGGATTGTACTTTGTCATAGAAAATACTAATACTACTAAGAAGTAGAAAATTCAAGAATCTTACTGAATCTGCTTGGCTGGTATATTTAAAAAAAAACAACAACCCTAGAATTAACTTATAAACCAAACTAAAAAAAAGTGAGTAAAATTCCTACTTATGTGAGCAAACCCCCTTCTCAAGGATAATCATTGTTAATGAGTATACAGCTAGATTTTTTTTTGTATGCATTTAGGTTAATTTTAGAAAATCATACAGTTTTGCAATTTATCTGTATATTAACATTTCACATAGCAAGGCAAGTAGACCTTCATTCTTTTATTTTTATCCTCACCTGAGGATATGTTTATTGATTTTAGAGAGGAAAGGAGAAAGAAGAAAACATTAATGTGAGAAACATTGATTGTCTCCTGAACAGGGATTGAACCCACAACCTAGGTATGTGCCCTGCCTGGGAATTGAACCTGCCACCCTTTGGTTCGCAGGCTGGCAATCAGTCCACTGAACCACACCAGCCAGGGTGGCCTTCATTCTTTTTAATGTCTCTGTGTTTCATAATATGGCTGTAGTATAACTTAAAATATTCCTCTGTTGATGCATACGAGTTGTCTTCAATTTGTTGCTATTAGGAATAATGCAGTGATTATTATCCTTACAGATAGTTTTTGCTTGTGAAATAACACTTAGTTGATGTGTTGGCTATCTCAGAGTTAAATGTGCTAAATAATGCAGCAGTTTTCAGGTATTAAGTATTTTTCAGTTCTCAATACATACAGAGAAAGGTACATACTTATTAGTGGCTTTTTTAAAGCCTTAGGGTAAATTAAGCTAAAACATTTATACTGAAAATTGTCAAAGCTAAATAATACATGATAAACAGTTAATGACCTGTGAAGACCATTACTGTATTTTACTGTGTATAGCGTGCACTTTTTTTGCCCAAATTTTTGATGGAAAATAAGGGTGTGTATTGTACATGAGTATAATGATTACATACCATGTGTATTACAGTGGGTATTATAATGCTCACAAAATCATGGGTGCACATTATACACAGCAAAATATGGGTATATTACTGTCTTCCCCTTTTGTTTTTTCCTGTTATTTTACTGCAGAAACACTTGCCAGTTTTTCTGTATGATGTCTACGTATATAACTTAGATAACATTACTGTCTGAAGAAATAAGAAAGTTAAGAAAGGTACCATTTACTGTGTTTGCACTAAGTACTTCATATGTATCATTTCCTTTTTCAGAATAATTCTATGAGATTTTCATGTCTGTGCTGCATATTAGCTGCAGGCTTACCTAATTTAAGTAATTTGCCTATAATCATGTAGCTGTTGAGGACAAGGAACAGGCATCTTTTTCCTTATATCTAAAAGGCACATTGTAAAGGGGAACAAATAAACAAAAACTTCTATTTTCTCCTACTACCCAGAGATAATCTATATTAACAGTTTGTCTACTTCCTGGTCTTTTTATTTGTGTGGACAAATAAAAATTGGATCATTTTATATATACTTACGTATTTTAACTTCAAAGATGTTCTTTCATATCTGTACCTATAACTAATGTAACTGGTATACTGTTGTCTAGATGCACCATAATTTATAGATTAGCATGTTTCTAGTTTTTCTTTGGCTTATAATTTAAAACAATTTCTGCAGGGCTTGTTTTGCCATTTACAACATATCAAAGAGGAAAAAGAAAGTACAGGAGCTTGGCTGAAGCCATTGATTATACTGGTGTCCAGCTAGAGCCCTACAAGGATCTGTTAGATATTCTAGTCTTTGGTTTTTTTTTTTTAACTTTATTTATTGACTTTTAGAGCTGGCGCAAGAGAGAAACATCAGTTTGTTGTTCCACTTATTTAGCATTCATTGGTTCATTCTTTTATGTCCCCTCACTGGGGTTTGAACCTGCAACCTTGGCATATCAGGACGATGCGCTGACCAACCAAACTACCTGGCCAGGCAGAAAGTCTTAACATTCCAATTTTGCTTTGTAATTTTTCCTCCCAAATTGTGTTTTAGTGTTTTATGAGAAAGACTTGATTAGAAAATATATAACTTGTCTCCATTAAAAACAAGCCTTAGTGCTCTTTTTATTCTGAAGGGACTATACATTGAGGTTTGGGATTACTTTATAGCAATAAATTTGCCATTATTGCTCTTTTCTGGTTTATCTAACTTAAAACTTGCAGCATCATATTTCAGTTGTGTGTTTTTAGAGGATTTTCACTATAGAAATTATCTTCAGTTGAATTTTAAACGATTTACTGGATCCTTTTTCAAGAAGCTGAAGTGGAGAAAATAACAGATTGGAAAGGGTATCCTGGGAGAGGTTTGCTCTGGATCAGAGGTGGCAATAACAATCTAAATTTTCAATTGAAATATGGGTTCAGATCTTACTATTTAACCTTAGTGGGTTAACTTACTTTCTTTTCTGTGATGTGAAGATTGTAATCACTTTCTAATTTGATAATGTTGTGTTTTAGTCACTTGTAATGATTCACTAACAGCCTTCAAGAGAAACCCTTAAGACTGGTTCTTCTAATATTCATTCAATGAAAATTTATTGAGCAGAATTTAGCTAAATAATAAGGGTCAGCCTTTGCTCACAAAATACCTACAATTTAGTCTGTGTGGTGAGAATTTAAAGAATTGTCATGGAGTCCATGCTGGTGTGGCTCAGTGGATTGGGTGCTGGACTGTGAACTGAAAGGTCACTGGTTGAGTCCCAGTCAGGGCACATGCCTGGGTTGCAGGCCAGGTCTGCAGTTGGGGGGATGTGAGAGGCAACTGATCAATGTTTCTTTCCCTCTCTTTCTTACTTCCGCTCTCTCTAAAAGTAAGTAAAGTCTTTTAAAATAAAAAAAAAATAATAGTGATAGAGTGGTCATTTTAGTTAGAGATATATGAGCCATGATGGTGACTTTCTATGTGGGTCAAGGAAAATGTTGAAGAAGAGACATTTGTACTAGTCTTGACATTTGAATGGCAAAGGGCATTCCACAGCTTATGCCAAAGTGCAGAGTATGACACATTGGGCTCCTTGCTTGTTTCTTAGATTGCTAAGCCACAAAGACCTTTAAAAGTATATCATCCACTTTTATTTTGCATTATCTTATGATTCATAATTTTTGATAAGTATTAACAGTGAAATCAGCTTAAGAGAGGCAGAACTTCAAATATTCAGTGCTAGAAATACAAATCAGTTGAGATCTTAAATGGGAAATGGTAATACTATACATTAGTGAATCTCCCATAAGAATATAATTCATGTCTTAGTGATTCCTTTAGGAGGCCACTACTAGCATTATGCTCACCATTCTTGCATTTTCTTCTTATGTCTTCCTTATATTTTGGCATATTAGCTGATTTTAAAATACAAGTTTGTTAGAAAATAACTTGCAGTCATTAAAGAAGTTTCTGAAGAAAAGAAACAGTTTGTTATAATTGAAAGGTTTATATGTGCCTTAAATTTCATTTTAAATATAGTTAACAGTTGTATAATTATGGGGGAGGTGGGGTTAGTTCAAAAAATAGTAAGTGCACATGAATTATTAGCCTGAGGTTGAATTTGAATTTAGCATATTGTGAATGTTCTTGATGCTTAAATTTAGTTTTTACCAAATATGTGTGGAAGTGTCTTACTTGGAAAATAGACTTTATTGCTCATTTCAAGGAGAAGCATACAACTGGCTTGGGAAAATGAGTCTTTGGCATTGCAACTGGCTTTTGGGTGAACTTTGAATTCTCCCTAAATGAGGATTTAAATGTTACCAGATAAAACATTTATCATAAAAAGGAGATACTTGAAAGCTGCTTTTTAAAAAGGAATCCCAAAGTAGAAAGGGTATAAAGGGCAATAACGTCTCTCATGTACTGACTTTTTCCACCTACTCTTTAACTTCCACTTGGGTCTAGAGGATTTGAATATTCAGAGAGGAAAATAATTCAAGAAGATACCTTACCAGGCATTCTTTTCTTAGTTCTGTGCTTCCTTTTCTATTCAGGCAGATTTCTTGGCTCCTTTGATTATTTTACCAGTTTGTATGGATTGCTTAAAAAAATTAATTGAAACAGGTTTATATCATCATATTCTACTCTAAAATTCTCTGATGTAAACTTGTACCATTTAAACAGTCTACTATTTCCCAGTGCTTACCATTAATTTCATCAGGCGTGATTACCTTCTTTGTGCAAAAACATATCTAGGAACTGATGATACATAGCAGTGAGTCACACATGGTTCCTGTCTTCAAATAACTTGCATTCTGGTTGGAATTCTGTTACTTTTGAAATGATGTATCCATTCCTTTTTGGTGTTGTGGCAGCATCTCAGATTGCTCACATCATGCAAACAAATTGGGGTAAGTCCCATTGTCATTCAGTGTATGTTCTCCGATTAACATTAAGACTTCACTCCTTCATTGGTTCTTGTTGTTTGGATACCATATGAAGGTTGCATTTTTTTCTTTGATGCTTATATTACAGAGTAATTTGCCTCACAGTAGGCATCTGATTTAATACTTTATAGTCCTTACGGACATAAATTTTAGCATAAAAAAGACCAGGTTCAATTACGGACTCTGTCACTTTCTAGCTCTGTGACCTTGAACAAATTGGCCTGAACCTCAGTTTTCTTGGCTTTAAAAAGGAGAGACTGCTAGTACTAAGGTTGTCTACACTGCTAGAACAGATACAGTGAAAAAATGAATTGTTTCTGGTGCATAGTAGTGCTAATATTAGAACCTCGATTAAGAGGTATGACTGACTAGCAAAAAGTGTACCTTTATTTCATCCTCATTCCAACCACATGGTATTTGCAGAGTAGATTTAACTCTTGAGAAGTATAGTGACATAAGCATATGTAGTTAGTAGAGCAGTCTTAGTAACTGAGATTTGGTTTTTAATTTAGGCTTTACCCTTGACTTACTGGGGTAAGCTGGGATGTGGAAACTCCTATAACTCTGCTGCTTCAATTCTAGTAGAGATTTCGACCATGTTAGCTATCTGTGTTTAAGTGCTTATTACTATAAGGAAGATATACATAATGTGAGTGTTGAGGAGAGGTGACTTCCAGGTAGGAAGATCAAGAAGAGCATTGTAGAGGATATATAATTTCACCTAAAAAACTGGCCCCATAAAGAAGGGGTGGGGGAGATAGTTTTAGGTAGAGAGACAAAAAGGCAGAGACATGGAGCATATACAGGTAAGTGTGTCTCCTGTCTGCTAAACACTGTACTCAGTGCGTTTACAAACATTCTCACTGCATCCATTCAATAATCCTCTTTATAGATAAGGTAGCTGAAGCTTATCTCAGAACAATGTAACTTTTCCAAGGCCACCCAACTGGTGAAGGGATTGAGCTAGGAGTAGAATCCAAGTTTGCCTGTTTCCAGTGGTCATACTCTTTCCACTAACCTTTAAATGCTTACAAACACAAGTGGCTAATCTGAACTAAGGATCAAGGGGAGTTGTGGGAAATAAATGGGAAAAGTTTGAAACTGCATACCGAGGTCTTTGAGTAGTACGCTAAGGAGTTTGGACGTTTATCTGGCAGGCAATGAAAGTCACTAAAGGTTTTTGAGCAATAATAGTGGTAGTGAGAGTAATTTAGAAAGATTAATCTGGTAGCATTGTGTAAAATAGATGGCATTTAAACAAAGTTTTAGGTAGTAAGTCTGCTAAGTTAACTAACAACTGATGTTAGTTAACCAGGTAAAATGAAAGCATGTACAAAGAGATAGCATTGGAAATAGACTGAAAGAGAATTTAAGGGAACTTGTGAAAGTATAATTGGCAAATGATTGGATATGTGGCAAATAAGGAAGAGGGAATAGTTGAATCAGGATTACTCTGTGAGTAGGAGATGGTGATGCCACTGGGAATGGGAAGAGTTAGAAGGAAGGTTTGGACATAGTTGAAGGTAGCTTTACAAAATGGTTACTATGCCAAGTGTTCTTTCTCTCTCTCTTTTTTCCTGATCCACTCTCTATCTTTCTATTCTTTTCTCCGTGTTATAGAACTGCATACTCTCTTCTCTGGGCTTCATGTTGGGAGAAACTGGCAGGAGATTTGGAGAGAGAAAAGTGACAAAGATATTTGTTCCCTCTCTTCAAATACCCACATTCAGTACAAATAGGTTATCAGTGGCCACAGCTCTGCTCCAATTACTCTCTCTTATATGTCTAAGTCTTTTCTAGCTTCTGGTAACTACTCCCTCCTATTGCTACTTTAAGCTGCCTGTTGCTAGTCGCAAGACGGTTCTCTAAACCTTGTTGAGTATCCTTAACTGTGCCTACACTCTTGTAAAGAGTTACTTTTATTACTGTAAAACTTCAGGAATCCTGTTCGAATGCGCCATAAATTGTCATCCCTTAAGTTAAAAAAATTTTAATCCCCTTCACATTTTCTTTTTTTTTAATTCTTTATTTTATTGATTATGCAACTACAGTTGGCCCATTTTCCCCCCTCACTCCCCACCACCCTGCCCATCCCCTCCCACCCTCATTCCCCCCTTTAGTTCATGTCCATGTGTCATAAGTTCTCTAGTGTCTACATGTCCCATACTATTCCTACCCTCCCCCTGTCTATTTTCTACCTACTG
>PVIA01011620.1:0-43260 GCA_004024845.1 Tonatia bakeri | reverse complement strand
TATGTATTTGGGTGCACCTATGTTGGGTGCATATATATTTACAATATTGATGTCTTCTTGGTGGATTCTTCCCTTGAGTATTATGAAGTGACCTTCTGGGTCTCTTTTTATAGCCCTTTTTTGGAAGTCTATTTTGTCTGAAATGAGTATCGCTACCCCGGCTTTTTTTTCCTGTCCATTTGCTTGGAAAATTTGTTTCTAGCCCTTCACTTTCAGCCTGTGCAGGTCTTTTATCCTGAGGTGGGTCTCTTGTAGGCAGCATATGTGTGGGTCATGTTTTCTTATCCATTCAGCTATTCTATATCTTTTGATTGGAGCATTTAATCCATTTACATTTAAGGTTATTATTGATAGGTACTTATTCATTGCCATTTATGTATGTGTGTTCCTCTCTCTCTTTCTCTTTTCCTTCCTTTCCTTAAATCAGACCCTTTAGTATCTCCTGCAGAGCTGGTTTAGTGGAGGTATATTCTTTTACACGTCTTTTGTCTGGGAAGCTTCTTATTTCGCCTTCTATCTTGATTGAGAGCCTTGCTGGGTAAAGTAGCCTTGGCTGCAGGCCTCTGGTTCTCATTACTTGGAATATTTCTTGCCATTCCCCTCTGGCTTGAAGTGTTTCCATTGAGAAATCAGCTGTTAGCCTTATTGGGGCTCCCTTGTATGTTACTTCCTTTTTCTCCCTTGCTGCCTTTAATATTCTCTCTTTGTCTTGAAATTTTGCCATTTTAATTATGATGTGTCTTGAGGGGGGCTTCTTTGGGTTCCTCTTGATTGGTACTCTTTGTGTTTCCTGGATTTGTGTCACTTTTTCTCTCATCAAATTGGGGAAGTTTTCCTTCAGTACTTTGTCAAGTATGTTTTCTATCCCTTGCTCCTCTTCTTCTCCTTCTGGTATCCCTATGATCATATATTATTACATTTCATATTGTCTTGCATTTCTCTTAATCCCTCTTCATTTTTTCTGAGCCTCTTTTCCTTTTCTTGTTCTTTCTGGGTGTTTTTTTTCTACTTTGTCCTCCAATGCGCTGATCCGATCTTCTGCTTCATCGATCCTGCTTTTCATTCCTTCTACTGTGTTCTTCAGTTCAGAAATTGTATTCTTCATTTCCTCTTGGCCTTTGTTGATAGTTTCTATTTCCTTTTTCATATTGATATAGTTTGCAGTGAGCTCAGTGTAGCTTCCCTCTAGTTTCTGGAAGCTCATTGCGAGCTCGTTGAACTTCCTTATAATCATTGTTTTGAACTCACTATCTGATAGTTGAGTTGCCTCTATTTCATTTAGCATTCCTTCTGACGCTTCCTCCTTTCCCTTCATTTGCGGATTGTTTCTTTGTCTTCTCATTGTTCCTGAGACTCTTCTTGTTAACCTCTGTTTCTTAACTTGATCTGTTCTGGTTCCTTGTGTTTATGGTGTGATCTTCTGTGGTCGAATACTGTTCCCCGGAAAGTTCGTGGGTGCACACAGCTCCTGTGCTTCTGCTTTCCAACCCCTGACTGGGGACGGGACGGCACAGCCTATATATCTTTTTAAAAAAAATGTATTCTGAATGATGGCATGAAGTCTTTTCCCTTTCTCAGCCTAGAAATGACACACAATGCTCTCTTCATGATTATTTGACTAGATCTACTCATAACAACCTAAACCAAGCCTCACATAACCACAAAATATCTGGGAAATAGCAGGCTTCTTTCTGTCCAGAACAGAGACCTAGGTATCTATGAGCACCAGTAATATCTATTTTATGTGTGCTTTCATTTCTGCCCCATATTTTAGGAAACTTTAAAAAATAGATTCACATATAGTTTTCCAGGTCTTTTCTAAACTGTAAGTGGGTATGCAGTGCAAGAGGGTATTGGAAGTGGAACAGTATTAGACTAAATATCAAACTCAAATAAACTTTAAAAATAATATAATTTATACATCCCTTATTAGGCCACAATTATAATTTGGAATGTAGGGAGCAGAATTCTTAAGCTATCGTAAATTGAGTTTTATTGGTTTAAAAAAATTCTAATTTGTTTACCCTATGGTTTTTGGATATACAGAATTTTGTTCAAATTCCTTAAAATTTAGGGTTATAGTGAGGAGATGCTAAAACAATGACAGTAGCTTCCATTGTAAAGCAATCACTGTGTTCTAACTACTGTACTAAATACTTTTTCCCCACATTTCCAGCACTTTCTTTTTTAACATATTTTATTGATTATGCTATTACAGTTGCCACATTCCCCCCCTTTATTCCCCTCCACCCTGCACATCCCCTCCCACCTGCACTCCCCCTTTAGTTCATGTCCATGGGTCATATATGTAAGTTCTTTGGCTTCTCCATTTCCTATACTATTCTTAACCTCCCCCTGTCTATTTTCTACCTACCATCTATGGTACTTATTCTCTGAAACTTTTCCGCCTTTCTCCCCCTACCACTCTCCCACTGATAATCCTCCATGTGATCTCCATTTCTGTGATTCTGTTCCTGTTCTTGTTGTTTGCTTAGTTTGTTTTTGTTTTAGGTATGGTTGTTAATAACTGTGAGTTTGTTGTCATTTTACTGTTTGTATTTTTTGTCTTCTTTTTCTTAGGTAAGTCTCTTTAACATTTCACATAATAAGGGCTTGGTGATGAAGAAGTTTTTTAACTTGACCTTATCTGGGAAGCACGTGATATGCCTTTCCATTCTAAATGAAATCTTTCCTGGATGAAGTCATTTTGGATGTAAGTCCTTGCTTTTCATGACTTTGAATACTTCTTTCCAGCCCTTTCTTGCCTGTAAGGTTCTTTTGAGAGATCAGCTGATAATCTTATGGGAACTCCTTTGTAGGTAACTGTCTCCTTTTGTCTTGCTGCTTTTAAGATTCTCTCCTTATCTTTAACCTTGAGTAATGTAATTATGATGTGCCTTGGTGTGTTCCTCTTTGGGTCCAACTTCCTTGGGACTCTGTGAGCTTCCTAGACTTCCTGGAAGTCTATTTCCTTTGCCAGATTGGGGAAGCTCTCCTTCATTATTTGTTCAAATAAGTTTTCATTTTCTTGGTCTTCCTCTTCTCCTTCTGGCACCCATATGATTCCAATGTTGGGATGATTAAAGATGTCCTGGAGGTTCCCAAGCCTCTTCTCATTGTTTTGAATTCTTATTTCTTCATTCTGTTCTGGTTGAATGTTTCTGTCTTCCTTCTGGTCCACACTGTTGATTTGAGTCCTGGTTTCCTTCCTGTGACTGTTGGTTCCCTGTACATTTTCCTTCATTTTGCTTAGCGTAGCCTTCATTTTTTTTCATCCAATTTGCGACCAAATTCAGCCAATTCTGTGAGCATCCTGATCACCAGAGTTTTGAACTGTGCATCTGATAGGTTGGCGATCTTTTTGTTGCTTAGTTGTATTTTTTCTGGAGCTTTGATCTGTTCTTTCATTTGGGCCTTTTTTGGGGGGGGGTCTGAGTGCACCAGTTACAGAGTAAGGGGCGGAGCCTTAGATGTTCACCAGGGTGGGGAAACCTACATCGCTGTGTTGTGATGCTGTTTGTTGGGGAGGGGTCTGAGAGGGAACAATGCCGTTTGCTCTGCTCTCCACCAGTTTTCAGTCACTTCCCTTGCTATCTGCAAGCAAACTGGGCCCTTTTGGTGCTGATTCCTGTGTGTGTGGGTTTGTGTATGTTCTAGGACCCTATGGGTCTCTCCAATGACCTCTCCTATGAGGCTGGAAGTTTCTCCCTGCACCTCAACTCCCACAGGTGTTTTCAATCAGAGGTTTAAACATTTATTTTCTCACACTGGAACCCTGGGTTGCAAGGTCTGTCTTGCTCCCCAGTTGTTCCTCTGGTTTAGCCGCACACGAATGTGGGACTGCTCTGTCCACCAGCCTCTGGCTGATGGGACTCCTCTCCACCCTTCCTACTGGTCTGGGTGAATGTTTCTTCTTTAACTCTTTGGTTGTTGGCCTTCCATGGAGTTTAATTTTCTGTCATTTCTGGTTGTCTTTTTTTGTTTTTAAATTTGTTGTTGCTGTTCTTTTGATTGTGTGAGAAGGCACAATGTGTCTCTCTATGCCTCCATCTTGGCTGGAAGTCCCAGCCTGTACTAGATATTTTTTATATTTTATCTCTTTTAAATTTTCACTATGCTTATGAGGCAAGTAATTAGTTCCATTTTACAGTTGGGAAAATTAGGCATGAGACAGTTAAATTACTTAATGGTCACATTGCTGGTGAGTCTCAGATCTCAGATTTTAAACTAAGGTTTGTCTATTTCTAATATATTCTGTATATGTTTATAACACTCTTAAGTAGTTTCAGCATGAGGAAATGAATGGGAGAGAATACCACATTAGGAATAAAGAATGGGACATAAGTACAAATCTGCATACTCAGAAATAAGAGAATCATATGAATACATTTATAACAATAAATTTTAAAATATGAAAGAATTGAAATTTGAAAAGGGAAACATGGTGTCGAATATGACCCAAAACTGTGTTGGTACTTTCATGGATTTTCTGAAAATATAAATTTTTATATGCTTAGAGTACAAGTGGTCAAATCTAGAAAGATCTTTAAGATGATTCAGTCCATAAATACATCAATTGTACATGTTTTCTTGATATGTAACTATATACCTTTGTTGAAATATTTTGTTGAAGAAGGCTAAAATTAAATTTTTACATAATGTAAAATATTCAATGGCTACTTAGTTAACAGTAAAATGCCTAAATTCAACACACATTTTAGACAAAAGTATTCATATGTCAGGACCCTTAACATCAATATTATGTGATTTCAAAGAGACCATGTTGCTTAATAATATCATAATGATCTAATTTTAGATCCAGTAATGGGGTTAACTAAATATATTTCATGAAATTCTCAATCTAAAAAGCTAATTACTATTATTTTCCTGCCCTCACACCTAGTGACAGGTTTATCTAAGATCTGTGGTATTATGTGTACTGCACAGAAAATTAGAAGCGACTGTTCAATTTTTTTTAGCAACTGTTCAATTTTAAACTGCAATTTAATCTTGCATGTAAAGCACTTGCCCTCCCAGAAACCCAGAAAAAATAGTAAGTTTGTTTATCTGTCATCACAAAATCAACAAGAGTCTATGTACTATTTGGACCTTAGATTTTTTTTTTCTTCTGACTTGCAGCTTAATTTTTTTTTTCATGACAATCACTACTGCTTAATGTGTACTAGGCAAAAAAATGCACCAAATGTCCAGGTCTTTCTGGAGTATGTAGAATAGGCTGTGTAAGAACAATGAAATGTTAAGGAACATAAGTTTGTGTTCCAGCCTCTTCTATAGGAAGGAAATAACATTGTGTCTGATTTAATTTACAATATTAAATTTTGCTTCAGGAACTTTGTAAAAACTCTCTGGCTTCCTGAAATTTCAGTAATTCAAATGCACTTAGGGAACTTAAATAATATATTGGGTGTTTTTTGATGATGTTGTTTTATTTCATTTCAGTCTTGTTTCTTATTGAACATCCACTGAGAAACTGTATGATTTATTTTTAAAGGTGTAAGAAGGAAGTAAATTGCTGACAAGTTGGAAGCTTCCTGCACCTCATTTCAGCTCACAACAAGGAATAGACTTTGTTTCTTCAAAGAAACACTAAACTGATTCAAGGAAAGAAAATAATAAATTAAAAACATGGATGGAAACTTTGCACATCATGGTAAATATTTATTTAAGGTACAACGTAAAATACTAGACTTGGATTGCAATTTAAAATATTGAGAAAAGAATATTCAGTAGGTAGAAAAGGTAACACAATAGTTAAAATCTAAATAAGTAACTGCTTTTTATAACTATAACAAACTTAAAGAAAACAATTAAAAAGAAAGGTTTGAATGGTGCCTTTGTTAACTGTATTTTATGAACAAACTGAGTGAAGGTAACTGGTTAATATTGGATGTGTAAATAAAAATTTAATATTTTAGCTCCTAATAAGAAATCATATGGTCAAGGAGTAGAATGGTTAGAAGCATTTCCTAATATCTTCATAGTCTGGTCATTATTAAGACCTCCTCTTGGACTTCTATCCTGAGTTGTCATGAATAGAGACAGAATTGAAGGAATCAAACACTTTCTATTTCCAAGATTCACAGCTTATCCACCACTATCTGCCTTGATATAACTGAAACCTCATTATGTCCTGAATTCTGTTGGTGCCACAGAGCCTTCTAAAATGGTGGCCATTTTGTTTGGTTTCCCTTTTTATTTCTCAAAGATGCTTCATATTACTGGGACTAAAGGGATGGTGAGTGTCTTTTTTGCTCCTAATTTCAGTTTCCAGTCTATTTTCTCTCCTATTTCCTTCTCTCATGTCAGCATATTACATCACCCACTACTGCTTATTTCTGTGATTATGCACCTAGCCTCTGGTTATTTCTCATAATTTTTCAAATATCTGGCTCCTAGATTAGTGTTGCTTTCTCTAAGACTGTATCGTTCTTAACATTTTTCAATTTCCTTATACATTAAGATAATCTTTCCAACATAGAGGCCTTTCAGTTTCCCAGTTTTTCACACCTGTAGTTATAAACTGGACTTTGTATTACCAAAAACTATAACACCCCTCAAATATCAATTTTGTGCTATTTACTTGATGACCATCATCTCCTTCCTTTATCACTCTAACAACTAGTCCATCTCCAATAATTCTTTAATAACATTGTGATCTTTCATTTACTTAACTTAATGTTTTTCTTTTCCTCACCTCCTTGATATCTACTCCTTTAATTCTCCACTGTAAATGTTTATAATTACTTTCATTTATTCTCTTGACTTGTTAACTATTCTTTCTTCTTTACACTTATTTAGTAATACACTTATTTAGTAAAATCAACTCTGTCAAATCCTTACCTGTGGCTGAAAAAAATTAAAGGCATCCATGCTGACTGACCTCCTTTGACCCTTTTGAACATGAACTGCAAATGGGCTCTCAATGCTTCCAGATAATTCTTGATATAGCACTTCCTAATCACATTGCTTCCTCACCCTCTTAGCAGACATCCTCCATGGTCTCTATTGTCCTCAAACATGTAGTATGTTCACATATAAGACAAATGACTTTGCTTCCAATTTTACTAAGAAAAATGAAGCAATCCAAAGAGAAATTTCACAGATATGTCTACCCTGACTTGTCCACCTACCAGCCTCTGCAACCACACAGTTTTCTTCTCTACTACAATGTGTAAATAACCATGTACCTACAAAACTCTGGTCCTTTTTATAAAAATGTTTTATTTATTTATTTTTACAGAGGGAAGGGAGGGAGAAAGAGGAGGAGAGAAACATCCATGTGTGGTTGCATCTTGTGCATCCCCTACCTGGCCTGCAACCCAGGCTGTGCCCTGACTAGGAATCGAACCAGTGACTCTTTGGTTCACAGGCCAACACTCACAGTCCACTGAGACAAACCAGCCAGGGAGAAATTCTGTTCCTTTTAATGAACATTATCTCGCACTCCCTCTTGCTTCCTCAAGGCCAATGACCTTGCTATAGTTTCCTCTCTTTCTTATTTTATTGATACTCGCTATGTTTTAAATCATTTGCTTTCTTTCATCTTGTTTTGTTTTTACACAATGCAGTTGCAGTAATGAAAACCTAGTTTGTATATCCAACCAAATACACTTTTTTCCAACTTGAGGCTCCCACTAATATGTCCATTTGTACATCTAATAAATATGTTTAATTCAATGTATGTAACACTAGATTATGATCTTTCCCTTTAAATATTATCCACCTGGAGCTTCCTCATCTCAGCTAATATAAGTTCTGTCCATCCAGGTGTTCAAGTCAATAACCTTAGAATCATCTCTGACTCTTCTCTCTCACAGTCAATAGCCAATATTTCAGAAATCCCATTGACTTTGTTGTCAAAATATATGAAGAATGTGAGTATGTTCTTTCACCAGAAATGCTATATATATAACACATGGGTCATTGTCAACATTCTGTTCTAGATTACTGCAAGTCTCCTAAATAATTTCTCTGCTTCTACCTGGAACCTGGACAATTTAACATCAATACATAAGACAAAGGAATACTTTCAAAACCTAAAAATTATCATAATATTTCTTTGTTAAAAACACTCTATTTTACACAGAACAAAAGTTAAACAACTGAAAAAAGATCTTTAACAGGTCAGGATTCTTCCTTAATCACTTGGACCTCATTAGCAACTTCTTTCCCCTTGTCACACCACTCTAGATATAATGTCCCCTTGCTTGTGGCCCCCGTTCCCTTGGTTCAATTTATACAATCAGTGCAGGGTCTAAATTTATGTCCCTGACCATCCACTTAATGTTTTACCACATAGACAAACCCTTTAATTTGTTAAGTACCTGATTTTTTTACTTCAAACAATTCACTAGACAAATATTCTTTGAGTACCTGTTGTGCTTTGAAATTTGCTCTAAGTTCTAAAAATTTGATAGAGTGCAAGCAGATAAAATTTTTGCCATCATGGGAAATATAGTCTTCATTCAAACTACACTGAGAATAATGCTAGGTACAAAGATAATAAATATTTGTGTATTTTAAGAATGTGTTATTTGATCACAGTGGGGGAAAAAACGTATGGTGAGTACATGTAGTAGGTGAAAATGTATTCTATCTACAGAGAGTTGAAACCAAATATTCATTATTAGTTTGTATATAGTCACATTTATATAAACAAATTACCCTATTGACATAAGGACATCTAAAGGCACATGAAGTAGTGTGAAATTTAATGTGAAAAAGACAAAATAAAACATTGACAGAGAAATACGAGGTGAGGCAAAAGTACATTACAGTTGTGAGTAAACCTAATTTTACCTCACGTTGTATATGACTAAATTAGGCTTTTAAATTTTCCACCTAATAAATTTGGCATATGACATCACTAGGTCATTACTAAAGTTTATATAATATAAAATATCCAGAATTTTATTCTATTTTCTAATGAAAGTTTAAAAAATATCACACAAAGAAGCAAGACTGCTTCTATGTATATATGATGTGAAATGACTTAAATTACCAAAACTCTTTTGTCTTGCCCTAGATAAGTTAAATGGAAATGGCAGACTACTTGTAATATGACATAGAAGACTGTTAATAATAAACCTCAGATAATTGTTTAAAACATATGTAGTTTTTTGGCTTTTAATGAATGATTACTTTGGGGATCATAGTGTTCTCTCATCTCTCATGGTCATTGCTTTATAGTTCAGAATACTTCTCACATATATTGATACAATGATGCCATTGCTCTCAAATCATCTGCCGATTAGAATTAATGTGCCAATGTAAGTTGCACAAATGAATGTGTCCATAAGTATATACATATATATGTACATTAGTGTGGACAAACACTAGAAAAGGTCACTTTAAATAAAAATACAGCCCTGGCTGGTGTGTGTCAGTGGATTAAGTGCTGGCCTGCAAACTAAAGGGTCATCGATTTGACTCACAGTCGGGGCACATGCCTGGGTTGCAGGCCAGGTCCCCAGCATGAAGTGCATGACAGGCAACCACACATCGATGTTTCTCTCCCTCTCTTTCTCCTTCCCTCTGCCCACTCTAAAAATAGATAAATGAATAAATAATGCCACTAATACATTTATATTTTTCTTTGTGTCACCTATTTCTGATTGTTATTTAGATAGGCAGGGTTCATTATATCAACCATGCAAAGAGAATATTATCAAGAGAAATATATTGTTTTTCTAGTTTTGTAAGAATTGTATTGTGAAGACTGTTCATTTCCAACTAAGTAAATATCTTTAGATTGTGTAAGTTTGAATTATTTACCTAGAATATTCATTGTTCTAACATCTACATTTAGATGAGCTTACATATATCTATATTAAATTATGTTTTTAATAAATAAAACCTAGATGACTTTATTAAAACAACAATGTACAACTTAGAAACACACAATAGTACAGATGATCTTGGACATAGATAGTTCTGCTTGTATGCTTCCACTTTGATTACTTTTCTTATCATTAAAACACCTAACATCAGTGCTTAAAACTGAAACCATTCCCAGAGGCTATGCTGAGTAAATTGGCAAGAGAGGAAAATATAGAGGTCAATGTATACATGGAAATTTCACTTTGATAGCATTAACATTAAGTAATTTTCAGTCATTCCTGAACATTGAATAATGATGTTCATTTTTAAATTAAATGGTTCTAAATTTGAATGCAGTTAAAATGTCCTTGAAGCAATGGAATATCCCTCCCTCTGCTTTAGAAAAAGAAGATAAATTTGTACCAAACTTCACTGAACTCTTATTTAAGGAATTGCCACCTATGCAGACCATGCATAAAAGTTTTCCAAAAAACAATGTAGGAAGCAAGTTACATATTGTGTGTTCATTTATACATAATAAATATTTGTAAAATAATCATAAAAGTGGGATAAAAGACACATGGTGGTTAACTGAAAAATTTTGATATTTGTTAAGATTTTGTTATAAAATTAGTTTTTGGGGTGACGGGCCACATTAAAAGTTGTGTTTCCTTTAAGAAACAAACATGTAGCTCACAAAGATGCAACATGTTCATTGCTTAATAAACAATTTCAGTTATATGTTGAGGATAATATAGAGAAATGTTACTGTTTTATTTGTTTTCCTGTTTGAGCAAGTACAGAGGGTTTCCGTGGCCCACTCCTCCCTTATGTAGTCTTGCCATTATTGATATCCTGCATATGTGAGGGATATTTGTCATAACTGAGAAACCGATATTGATATACATGACCTAAGACATGACATTAAAAAATGATATCAATGTCTATCTTGACACCTTTGAGCCAAGTTCAAAGGCTGAACCAAAAGACCTCTCACAAAATAGGCTCTGTGTACACAGTAGGAAAATTTCCTCACTTAGCTCATTTGACTTTCAAACTAACAGGTTTTTATTTCTTGCCAATCTGCAAAGTATTCAAATAACCCAATCATATCCTTCTGTGGGAACCTAGGCTCAGCCATACTCATGACATTTGAACCCTAAATGCCACAGCTTCACCTTGTTCTCTCTGTTCCAGGGTATGATCCCTCCTTGGCTCTGCATGGGGTGTCCCTTTTCTCAGGATTTTAACTATGCATGACTCATAAACTGCTGTCTATTTCATGTGTCAGGTTTCAGGTGTTCTGTGTTCAGCTATCCTATAGCATAGTGGTGGGAATCCTTCCTTTAATAACAGGGTAAATAGGAGGTGATCAGAAAAAATCTTTTTTGAATATATTTTATTGATTATGCTATTACAGTTGTCCCACTTACCCCCTTTATTCCTCTCCACCCTGCACACCCCCTCCACTGGCAATACCCCACCACTTAGTTCATGTCCATGGGTCATACATATAAGTTCTTTGACTTCTACATTTCCTATACTATTCTTAAACTCCCCCTGTCTATTTTGTATCTACCATTTATGCTTTTTATTCCTGGTACCTTTAATCCCTTTCTGACCCCTCCCCTACTCCACTGATAACCCTCCATGTGATCTCCATTTCTAGATTCTATTCCTGTTCTAGTTGTTTGCTTAGTTTATTTTTATTTTTTTTAGGTTTACTTATTGATAGTCGTGAGTTTGTTGTCATTTTACTGTCCATGGTTTTTTTATCTTCTTTTTCTTTGATAAGTCCCTTTAACATTTCATATAATAAGGGCTTACTGATGATGAAATCCTTTAACTTGATCTTATCTGAAAAGCACTTTATCTGCCCTTCTATTCTAAATGAAAGCTTTGCTGGATAGAGTCATCTTGCATGTAGGTCCTTGCCTTTCATGACTTTGAAAACTTCTTTCCAGCCCCTTCTTGCCTGAAACATTTCTTTTGAGAATCAGCTGACAGTCTTATTGGCATTCCTTTGTAGGTAACTGGCTTCTTTTCTCTTGCTGCTTCTAGGATTCTCTCCTTATCTTTAATCTTGGGTAATGTATTTGTGATGTGCCTTGGTGTGTTCCTCCTTGGGTCCAACTTCTTAGGGACTCTCTGAGCTTCCTGGACTTCCTGGAAGTCTATTTCCTTTGCCAGATTGGGGAAGTTCTCCTTTATTATGTTTTCAAATAAGTTTTCAATTTCTTGCTCTTCCTCTTCTCCTTCGTGCACCCATATGATTTGGATGTTGGAACATTTAAAATTGTCCCAGAGATTCCTAAGCCTCTCCTCTTTTGTTTGAGTTCTTGTATCTTTATCCTGTTCTGGGAGAATGTTTATTTCTTCCTTCTGGTTCACACCATTGATTCGAGTCCCAGTTTCCTCCCCTTCACTGTTGGTTCCCTGCATGTTTTTCTTCACTTCACTTTGCATAGCCTTCACTTTTTCCTCTATTTTGTGACCATACTCAACCATTTCTGTAAGCATCCTGAATACCAGTGTTTTGAACTGTGAGTCTGATGGGTTGGCTATCTCTTCATCACTTAGTTGTGTTTTTTCTGGAGCTTTGATTTGTTCTTTCATTTGGGCCATAATTTTTTTTTTTTTGTCTCAGCGTGCCTGTTATGTAGTAAGGGAAAGGGCCTTCGGTATTCACCAGGGCGGGGCAACCCACTTTGCTGGGTTGTGGTCCTGTATGTGGGGGAGGGGTCTGAGAGGGAACAATGCTGCTTGCTTTCAGTTACTGCCTCTGCTACCCACAAGCATATTGGGCTCTTGTGGTGCTGATTCTCAGGTAGGTGGGTTTGTGTATGTTCTAGGACCCTGTGGGTCTCTCCAAGGAACTCTCCTGTGAGGATGGGAGTTTCTCCCACTACTTGTACCCCCACGGAATTTTTCAGTCAGAGGTTTTGAGGCTTTATTTCCCCATGCTGGAACCCTGGGTTACGTGTCTGTCTCACTCCCCAGTTGTTCCTCCCAGTTTATCTGCATGCATGTGTGGGACCGCTGGTCCACCAGCCAGCCACCTTGCCTGGTCCAGGTCCTCTAGCCACCACCTTGCTATGAGTCCTCCCCAACCCTCCTACTGGTCTGGATGAATATTTCTTCTTTAACTCCTTAGTTGTCAGATTTCCATACAGTTTGATTTTCTGGCAGTTCTGGTTGGTTTTTAAGATTGTTTTTGTTCTTTTTGGGGTTGTGGGAGGAGGTACAGTGTATCTACCTACACCTCCATTTTGGCCAGAAGTCTTACTCTTTATTGTTAAAATCCATAACTTATTTTAGGTTTCACTACTATATTTTGCCATGTATAATGCTTACCCACGTTTTTGAACTAAACTTTCAGGAAAATAAAATCTTTCATTTTAATTTAATTCAATGTTTTATTTATTTATATTTAGGAATGAAACCAATCATTGTATTCCAGGGTATTATTTTGCATACACAAATCATTATTCCTTTCTAGAATTACACTTTTAGCGTATAAGCATAAGTAAAAGAATTAAAAATATTTGTATAGATATGTAATTAGTACTACCCATGTATAATGCGCATCCTTATTTTCCCTAAACAATTTGGGCAAAAAACTGTGCATTACATGTGGGAAAATACAGTATTTATTCAATAAAACACTATGGGTTTGACAAATGCATACTGCCAGGTGTCCACCATTATGGTACATATGGAAGAGTTTCAGAGCCTGAGAACCTAAAAGTTCTGTAAGCTCCACCTATTTATCCCTGTACCCTCCTCCCCAAACCCTTTGGGTCCAGTGACCATTTTTATTGTCTCTGCATTTTTACCTTTTCCAAAGTGTCATAACATTGGAATTATACATTATGTGCTCTTTTCAGACTAGTTTCTTTTATTCAGTAATATGCATTTAAGATTTTCCCATTTATTTATGGCTTGACTTCTCTTTAGTATTGAATAATATCCCATGTCTAAATTTACCACAATTTTATATGCATTTATATATTGAAGGATATCTTGGTTGTTTCTATTTTTTGCATTCATGAGTAAAGTTTCTCTATACACTTACAAGTTTTTGTAAAATATAACTTTTCAGCTTATTTGAGCAAATAACTAAGAATGCTACTGATGGATAGTATGATATGGCTGTATTTATCTTTGTAAGAAAATGCCCAATATCTTCCAAAATGGCTGCACCATTTTGCATTGGCAACAGCAGTGAATGAAGTTTCCATTGCTCCACATCCTGTCAGCATTTAGTGCTTTGAATTGTGGCTGTTCTAAAAGGTGTGCATAGGTAAATCATTTTTATTTCCAATTTCCTAGTGGCCTATTAAGATGAACAACTCTACGTGTACTTATTTGCTATCTTTATATCTTCATTGGTCAGGTATCTATGAATATATTTTGCTCATTTTAAAATTTGATTGTTTTCTCATGTTTAGTTTTAAGAATCCTTTGTGTATTTTAGACACAAGTCCTTTCTGGGGATGTGTTTTGCAAATATTCTTTCTCAATCCATGTTCTTTTCCCCATTTTCTTAAGAGTGGCTTTTGCTAGGCAGAAGTTTTTTTTAATATTAAGGAAATAAAAATTATCACTTTTTTCATTTATGGATCTTATTTTTGTTTTCATATAAAATATTTATTGCTAAACCCAAGGTCACCTTGATTTTTTCCTATGCTATCCTCAATAAGTTTTATAGTTTTGTATTCTGCATTTATCTTTCTGACCCACGATGAATAATATTTGTGAAAGCTATAAGACTTGTTCTCAGATTCTATTTCTTTATATTGATATTAAGTTTCCCAACACTATTTGGTAAAATGTCTGTCTTTTATCCATTGAATTGACTTTGCTCTTCTGTCCAGGATTAGTTAACTATACCTGTGTACATTCATTTATTGACCCTCTATTCCATTGGTCTACTTGTCTATTCTTCTGCCAATACCACTGTATCTTTATTATAGTAACTTTATAATAAGGCTTGAAATTAGATGGCATCAATCCTCTTCATTCTTCTCCTTAGATATATCATTGGCTGTTCTTAAACTTGGCTTTTCATATAAAACTTTAGAATCAGTTTGTTGATATCCACAAAGAAACTTGCTAAGATTTTGATAGGGGTTGTATTGAAACTATACATCAATTTTGAAAGACATGACATCTTAACAACATTAAGGTTTTCTATTCATAAACTTAAAATATATTTAGCTCTTCTTTCATTTCTTCAATCATGGCTTAGTAATTTTCTTCATATAAATCTTGCATGTGTTTGTGAGATTAATAGTGAAGCATTTCTTTTTGGTGGGTGTTAATGTAAGTGGTATTTTTGTAAATGTAGTTCTAATTATTTATTGTATATTAGAAGACAACAGACTTATATCCTGCAACCTTGCAGTAATTGCTTGTTATCATTATGATTATTACCTTTTATTATTTTGCATTTCCTACATAGTTTATCATGCCATCAGCAAAAAAAAAAAAAACAAAAACGGTTTTATTTATTGTTTCTTAATCTGTATGTCTTTTATTTTCTTTTTGGCTTTTATTATTTTAGCTAAGACTTTGGAATGACGCTGAATAGGAGTAGTCGCTAATAATATTTTTTCCTTGTTCCTGAGGAACTAGCTAAATTTCTCACCATTATTTATGATGTCAGCTGTAGGACTTCTGTAGACAGTCTTTATTAAATTGAGGATATTTTTGTCTATCCCTAGTTTACTGAATTTTTTATCATTAATGGGCATTGGATTTTGTCAAGATTTTTCTGAACCTATTGATACTATTACATGATTTTTATTTAGGCCATTCATGTGATTGATTATATGTATTCATTTTCAAATGCTAAACAAAATATATACACCAAGATTTTTTAAATGGTATAAATGTTTTGATAGGTTGTTAGATTCAATTTTCTAATTGTTGAGGATTTTTACATACATGTTCATCAGAGATATAGACCTTTAATTACCCTTTCTTGTAATATCTTTGTATGGTTTTGGTGTTCGAGTAATGTGGTCCTCATACCATGAGTTAGAAAAAGTTCAATTTGCCACTATTTTCTGAGACATGTTTTAGAGAATTGGTATCCTTTTTTTGTTTTAAATGTTTGCTGGAATTCACCAATGAACCCTCTGAGTCTGATTCTTTCCATTTTGGTAAGTTATTAATTAGTGGTCCCATTTCTTTGATATATAAAAGATGGAGAAAAGTAGATTTACAGTTGTGACCATGTGAAATAGAGTTTGTTTTTGTATTATTATTTATTAATTATTGTATTAGTTTTCATACCAACAACTATAGATCTACTTTTGCCCCACCTTGTATATAGTCCTATTCAGACTAACTCTACTTGCATGAATTTTGATACACTGTGTCTTTCTTTTAAAAAAAAAATATAGTCTCTTTTTCTTTTAGATTTTATTTATTTATTTTTAGACAGAGGGGAAGGGAGGGAGAAAGAAAGGGAGAGAAACATCAATGTGTGCTTGCTTCTCATGCACTCACAACCAGGGACCTGGCCCACAACCCAGGCATGTGCTGTGACTGGGAATTGAACTGGTGACCCTTTGATTTGCAGGCCTGTGCTCAATCCACTGAGCCACACTAGCCAGGGGAGACACTCTCTGTCTTTCAAAGGTTGGTCCATTTCATGTAGGTTATCAAAATTGTGGGGAGTTGTTTAAAATATTATTTTACTGTCCTTTAATATTCTCAAAGTCATTAATGATGTCCCTCTTTTATTTGTGATATTAATAATTTGTCTTCTTTTTTATTCTAAGTTAGCCAGGTTAGAGATTTTTTAATTGTATTTATCTTTTCAAGGAACCACCTTTTTTTTTCATAGATTTTTGTTATTTATTTTTAAGTTTATAATTTGATTACTTTCTGTCCTAATTTCCATTTCTTTTCTTCTGCTTATCTTGTATTTATATTTCTTTTTTTTTTCTTTAGATCCCTCTGATGGTCTGTTACTTTACTGATTTTTTGTCTTTCTTTCTTTCTAACACATACATTGAATGCTACAAATTTCCCTCTAAGCACTGCTTTTGTTACACTCCATAAAGTTGTGTTTTCACTTTCATTTAGTTAAAAATAATTTAAAAAATCTGTTTAGAGTCTTCTTTGACCCTTATGTTATTAAGAAGTATGCTGTTTAATCTCCAAATATTTTCAAGGTTTTTAGTTATGTTTATGTTCTTGATATATAGCTAAATTTTATTGTCTTCTGAGTACATATTTTATATAATTTTTATTCTTTTAAAATTTTCAAAACATGTTTTATTGTCCAGAATATGGTATACATTGGTCAATGTCTCACAAAAGCTTCAGCAGAAGCCTTTTGTTGTATGAAGGATTCTATAAATATCTATTTGATCAAAAGCAATGTTCTGTTCAGTTAAACTATATTGTTATTGATTATCTGAATGCTGGATCTATCAGTACTGACTAAGAGGTGTTTAAATTTCCACTTATAAAAATTGGTTTTTATATTTCTCCATACAGCTCTACTAAGTTTGGCCTTATATATGTTGATGCTATTTTATTAGGTGCATGCATATTAAAAACTATCTTGCAGAATGTATGTCTTTATTTTTATGTAATGTTCTTCTTTACTTTTTATTATTATTTTTGTTTTGTAACCTGCTTTGCAGGAATTTTAATAGCTACTTCAAATTAATTTTGATTAAGTTTAGCACAGTATATGTTTCTCCATTCCTTTATTTTTAATTTATCTATCTTTTATTTAAAGTGAGTTTCTTATGGACAACATATACATGGATTCTTTAAAAAAATCCAATCTAACATTGTGTGTTTTTAGATTATTGTATTTAGACCATATTTTAAAGCAATTGTTGATATAGTTGAATTGTTTACCATATTTGCATGTTTGTTATTTGTTGTCCTTGTTTTTGTTGTTGTTTTGTTTTGTTTTTCATTCCTTTTCTGCTTCTTCTAATTTTAATAGAGTATTTTATGGGAATGCATTTTATCTCCTCCTTTAGAATATCAATTATACTTGTTTTTGATTGCTTAAGTGGTTGCTCTTCTGAGAACCTATTTCTTTGCTGAGATTTTCATTTATGCAAAAAAATTTGTTTTACCTTGTTGAAGATAGTTTTAATTGCCATTATAAAACTCATGTGTGTTAGTTTTAACACCTGGTTTATCTCGAGATCAGAATGTATTGATTTTTTTTTTGTCTTTAAGAGTCTGTCTTTGGTTCTTCATATATGGGATTATACCCATGGCATTATAGATGTGAAGTTTGTAAAGTTTCTGGATTCTATGATTTTCTTATATGAGTGATGAGTATTGTTTCCTTTATTTTTGGCAGCCTGATTTTTTTTTGGCTGTGCTTAAACATCACATGCTGCTTCTTGTGAAATAGCTTCAAAACTCTTTAATTCTCTGTCTATTTGGATTTCTTAGTCTACTCTGCACCTACATGGTTCAAATGTCTTCATAGACATGTAGGTAGACCAGCTTTAAGGATCTGCTGTATGATCCTTTCACTCTCAGAATTCCTCCACTTTGTCAGTTTTACATCTTCCCTTTTGTGCTTACATAGTAGAAAGGTATGCTCAACTTAACACAGAGGACTACATTTAGTCTAAAAAACCCTGGAAACATAAACTAAGTTATCCATATGCTTTCTGGTATGGTCCACTTGACTCTTTCTGCTTCTGTTTATGCTCAATATATTCAGGCAGTTGCTTTTTAAAATTATTTCCAGTGTTGGTAGTTGTTTTATGCAGTGTAACATAGTAGAGTCTTATTCCATCTTATATGGACATGGAAATTGTGGTCACATGTTCTCATCACAATGGGAATAGGATTCAGTTGGGTCTGCTGCAGGCTGGCCTGTAGTGTGTAGGTTCTTGACTTCATGAAGTCAAAACTTCACTTGACTTGTGAAATCTTCCTTGAAGAGTCCAGGTGACTTTGAGAGTACGTTTATTATAGCTAGGATAGTGAGACAAAGGAAGGGCTTAGGGTAGATGAGGCAAGATCACAACAACAGGAGTGAGCTGAGTTAGAGCTGCCTTGCCCTTTGGAGACGTGAGGAAGAGTCAGACCTAAATAAGGCTGCCTTGTCCCTTTAGAAGGAAACTCACAAAGGCAGGAGAAATGAGCCAGCTGGACTGTGTGGACTCAGGGAACAAGTTACAGAGGCAAAAGGAGAGCCCTTGGAGACAGGATCAGGGGGGTGGAGGAAATGCTGCTGCTCACTCCTTTCCTGGCTGTAAGTCTCCTGGGAACATTTAGAGCTTAGGAGGCACAGGCATGTTCCAGAGATATGCACACTAAGTCCTCTGTCTAAAGGATTTTTATCTGTTTTGTAGAAGTGGGAATTTTAGGGAAGGTCTCAGGGTATTCATCAGCTTTCCAGGTGTATGCTTTAATACATGATTCATCAAAAGAAACATATAGAGGTGTCAGGGTCATTCTCTGGTCAGTTTCACCTTCACAGAATGTCACTGAAGATGGACTGAGACTGAGGTGGGTCTGTCCCAGCATGGTATGAAATGTGAAAACATTTTGTTAAGTGTCCTTGGTTAAGGAAGTTATGACCTTGTGATTTATTATCAGGCTGTAAATTGCTTGGGTGTTTAACTATCTGTTTACATTTCCCCATTCCACTTGCCAAGGAATGTTTGTAGTTTCTTACTGTCCTACCTCATGTATCATTTAAAGACATTTCAATAAACAATCAAAACAAAAATTTCAAAATGGCTAAGAAGTGGAAAAAAGTCAACGCACATCAACATGTGCACACATAAATAAATCTTGATACATTCACACACTAGAGTACATTTCGACAATAGAAGAAACATTTACTATATATATAACAACCTAGGTGAGTGTCAAAATTTTATGCTGAGCATAAGAATTCAGATATAAGAAGTACTCATCCTATTTTATTTTATTTATTCAGAGTTCTAGAAGATGTAAAACAAATCTATGGTGGCGTAAAGCAAATCTGTGTCTGACAGGAGCCATCAGTTGAGAACTTACTGCAAAGCAGCATGAAAGAAATTTCTGAGGTAAAGAAAGTATTCTATGTATGAACTGAGTTATGGGTTATTGGAGTATATATACTTGTCAGATATCATAAACTTGAAAAAAGATCTGTGAATGTTAATCAATGTACATTATATCTCAAAAAACTTGTGATGCTGATTATTTACATTAAGAAAACTTGTTTTAGACTTTTATGGCCTTTTTTTGAAGCATACTCATATTTTTTAAACCAGTTTGTTAAGAAAACATCCACATTCAATAGTTCTTTCACTACTAAAATATTATTTTGGTATTGTAAACAGTTACCTTTTTATTTAGCCAAAGTATCTGATAAGAAACTCATAAGCTATTAGAGGTTTTATGTAATATAACCTTTTCTTTTCTTTGTAGAATAGAAATCATTATTTTTCTAATTCTCAGTACTTAGTAGAAAAGTGTATGAGTTTTATATTTGCAAAATTGTGTAATAGTTTTTAGTCAGAAATTCAAAGAAGTTAAATAAATTGTCACCAGAATGACATGAAAATAATCAGAGATTAGCTATTTAATTGAAAATCCAAATTACTAAGCACTACTGCTACAGAGGAATGATATATATATTTTGTGTTTATTCTAGAGAAAATCAATAACTACTTTATTATAACTTCTTACGCAGTGAGTAAATTTTATTTTCTTTATTATAAGAAGCTTTTAAATATTTAAAGATCTTTCTCTCTCTCTTTCTCTCTCTCTCTGAATGAATGGATGCAGTACACATTTAGAGATAATGAGAATAAAACACCCATTATCTCCTACAGAAAAAAAGCCCTCAATGAAGGGGATAATGGCCTGGCTTACTTGCTAAGAATATCTTTCTCTATTTACAGTGTTAGAGAGAAGACTTCAGGCCCAAAATGTTGTCACCATTACAAGAAGGCCATGATACCAAACCTAGATTTTATACTTGATATAACTGCAGTTTCAGCCTCTCCCAGAAATACAACTTTAATCCATGAGTCTAAAATTTCCTGGTTAGGAACCCGGAAGTTTGTGTGTCACATGACCTTTTCCATTCTCCGTAAAAACAAGAGGTGATCTGCATAAAAAAGCCCTTTTAGTTCTTCTCTTCTTTCTCCCCAAAAGGTCTCCTGCCTCCAAAATATCCCTTTCTTTTCTTTTGTTATAGCTCCCTCACTCTACCTTTTTTCCTATAAAAACCTTCCATTTTGCACAACCCTTGACAGTGCTCTTCCAGTTGCTAGTTGGGATGTTGCCCAGTTCATGAATTGCTTAACAAAGCCAACTGGATCTTCAAATTTACTTGGTTCAATTTTGTTTTCTAACAATAACACTTTTTTAAAGCATATATCCAGAAAACATTCAGCAAAAATAATGTATGTCCGTTACTTTCTTGAGGGTCTTCTGAGTCCTCTTTCCAACCAGGTTTTGTCCCTAGGCCCCATCTTCAGCCGGTCAGTCCAGTTGCAGCTGAAGCCTGCTATGTCCACTTAGTAAGCAAACCTCCACTGTTGATATCTCATTGCCCTGGCCTGCCTTCACCAAGAACACTAGTGAGTCAGGTTAGTACGGATGCTCCTACCCCTCGATGTCTTGTTTTAGGAACTTTTAATCTGCTCAGCCCTGTTTCTGCTCCTTGGCCGTCAATCTCCAGTTGTCTTTGCTGTATTCATTATATTAGTCTTGCTACTTATTGGAATAGTACCAAATAAAGTCCTCCTTAGCATTTTCACAAGTGTTACAATAATTTTTTTCTTTAACATCACTTAATTTTTTCAGAGTGAACTGTAGCAAAACATGCCACCCCCAAAACATGCCTCTTTGGTGGAAGGATTATTTTGAGCTCATTATTTTGAGAAACAGCAAAGGAACAGCTTTGAAAACAAAGTAGCAGTTGCCCTTTTGTTAGAGAAGTCTATATTTATATAGGAAGTATTCAGTTATGAGCATCTCCCTTTCTGTATCAGGCACAGAAAGATGGCTAAATCACATGAGACTTTACAAAAGGAGAAGGTGCTGTTATAAGAGAAACTGAGGCATATGGAAAAATTTAAGACTTTATTAGAGACAACATTGAATAAAACTGAGAGGCATCTAATCTAGCAGATAGAAAGTCTGAGGAGCCATACAAATGAAAGATTTTAATAGGCAGAAGGGAACAGGAACAAGGAAGTTATACTAGCCAAAAAGAGAGAGTTGCGTATGCAGCTACTTTTCTTTAAGAAATTGGTTGATTGGTTTAAGATTCCATTCCTGTGAAAGCTGAAACTAATTGTCTTGGTTTGATAACACGGGACTTAACCTAAGCAATTCCATTTTGGGCCTATCATCTTGTTTTTAATGGCACCCACTTACATCTGCATAACAAACCTCACCTTTGTTTAATGTGTTTTTTTTCTGGTAACTTCCCCATAACTGGGTTCTCCACAATTTTCTTTCTCTGAGGTCTAGCTGAAGATGGTATTTAAATCTGTAGCTTTATTTATCCTTCAAGATTTATTCCTTTTTCCTTGGGTATCTCCTGTGCATTTATAGAGTATACATGTTAAACTTATGTTTTTCTCTTGTTAAGCTATATTTTACTATAATAGTTTCAATCAAGAGCTCAGAATAGTAAAAGGGACATTACCTTTTCTCCCACATAGAATCTACTAACTAGTGATTTTTTGATCTTCTGCAGAACTAGAACACAGAAACCACTAAAAAAAAATCTGTTATAGTATTTGACATGCTCCTGAATCTGTACTTTAAGACACAAATCTGTATCTTTTGGAGGAAATCAGAATTGTGAATTTAGATACTTTAAAGGAACTCTGAGCCCAAAACTTCCTACCCTGCCCCCCAACTCCACAGAATACATAGTGCTTAGACATCAAGGGAAAAAAGTAGATTAAGAGAGGACTCAATGGTTACTCCTATTTAGGAATAATCAGTAGCTCAATCATATCAGAGGTGTATATATTGTTTAAAGATTGTATTTGTTTATTTATTTTTAGAGAGAAGGGAAAGGAGGGAGAAAGACAGGGAGAGAAACACCAATGCGTGGTCGCCTCTCATGCACCCTACTGGGGACCTGGCCCACAACGCAGTCATGTACCCTGACTGGGAATTGAACCAGCGACCCTTTGGTTCACACGCAGGCTGGCACTCAATCCACTAAGCCACACCAGCCAAGGCCAGAGGTGCATATTAATAGACTGTGCATTCACAAGATAATGACAAATTGATGGTCCCATTTTAGAGGATTTCCTACTATGTGCAGTCTGTTCCCAACTGCTTCTATGTTCATTTGATGGCTGTTTAAAGATTTTGGAAATAATTTGATAGAAATCACAATTTTAATATCACAATAGGTAATTTTGGCAAGTTCTGAGGAATAAAGACATAAAATGAAGCCTCTACAGTAAAGCCATTAAATTACTAAAATCAAATAGCGTGAGACATGAGAACCAATTCTATTCTTGTTTTAACTAGCCAGGGAACTTTAGCTTTTGAATTTTCCAAGTCCTGTGTAAATGTCTAAATATATATCAGACTTCCAGGTAACCTTTTGATTACCCCCTGAAGTACTTACATGTCCAGGTGGCCTGACATCTATCTGACATCAACAGACCACCTGATGTCTGACTGATAACTGTTCTGGACCAATTCTAGGGCTAAGAAAGCAGAACTGATTCTTTTCAAGAATTTTCTTTTTACTACAAGATCTCAGCCATTCTTTCTTCTTTGGAATACCTTAGGTATTGGGTAGTTGTGTTTACAGTATGCAAATCCTAAGGGCCTTCAATAAATCATTATCATTTCTTTCTAACCAAAGCCTCCAGACTCTTTTTGAGTTGATTTGACAGCTTCAAAAATGATATATGCTGTCTTTTTTATCATAATTTTCTACTTTGAGAAATTAACAAAGTTTAAATGAAATTGAAAAAATCAAAATGCTTATGCAACTATGTACAGAGTCCACAATATTCATTTTATCCACAAAGGAGATTCAGAAAGTGCCAATCCAATTCTCTCATGACCTATCAAAAGATAATATTAAATGTCATTTCCAAACTGCTATAACCATTTCCTGTGAAACAAGACAATAGCTCTGTAAACACACAAGTCACAAACGTAGGGCAAAGCCCAGAACTTTCTATTTTAGGCAGATATTGATGGATTTTTCTCCACGTATAGCCTGGGAAATTCATTGAGGAAGTTGAGTCACTTATTTGATGCTATTCATTGCTTGCTTTTGTACAGATCTTTGCACATATATTTGGTTTGGCCTACAATTTTTCAGGTAAAAGAAAACAAATTGATGGAAAACCTACTGAAATGAGTGAATGTGCTCACTCATTTCATGTAATACATACGAAATGTATTCACTCGTATAATACAAACCACTTTTCAATAAGTAGCTAAAAAAATTAGAAGTTTTGTCGTAGCTTATCCTTTAAATGCATAAAGGTTTTCAATGGCCTCTTAGAGTGCTTGCTTTCAGATACATTATTGTATGAGTGAAATGAGAGTTGCTGTAGGTTTTCACAATGGAGGTATTAACACTAAAAATTTTAACATAATCTTGTAATCTCATCATGATTTTCATACCTATTTTATATAAATGTACATTCAAAAGCTGAATGGCATTGATATAAGTATTGTAGGAACTCAAAAGAGATATTCACAAACAGCATATTTATAATGGCTACATTTAAAAGGTTAGATACATACAGGTTTTTGTAAGGAAGGAAATCTACATTTTTATGTATAGGTGTTAATATTCTGAATTTGTGCATATCAAACAAAAAACTTATGCAAAGTCCAACTTATCCCACACGTCATTTCAGTGACAAACTTCCTAACAAGACCTTCTCCAGAGTTACATAAATTTTCAGCTACCAAAGTATCAGTTTCTACCATCTGACTAGAGAATTGGGAGGTGGGTGGACTGAATAACCTCCCAGGGTCTCTCTAGAAATAAGACTATAGAGTTAGAAAGAATTTGGAGATTTTAGCTGTGACTTTTATTTCATGCATTTTTTAATTTTCTTCACATATAAAGCCAGTGACATTCATTACCCTAAGGGATAGTGCAGATAGTCTAGAATTATAAGTCATTATTCAGCAATGATTTTAAGATAGGAGTTGTTAAGTGAAGTGGAAAGAAAATAGTCTGAAGGCCAATGCACTTGATTTGCAAAGCTAAATTATTAGGAACTGCGAATTATTCGTCTACTGCGAAATTCTGAAAATGAGTTTTGCTGATCAGGGGCTACCATCGCATACTGAATCATCCTGTATTCTTAAAATAAATCCTATGTAGTCATAATACATTTTTCTTTTGATATAGTACTGGATTTGCCTACTATTTAATTTTTAATATTAATTTTACATTTATATTGATAAGTTAAATTGATCCATAGTTTTATTTCTGTTCTATATTCTTTGACATTTAATGTTAAATGTACTGTGACCACATAAACTACATTCAAGAATTATTCATCATTTTCTATGATCTCAGATAAAATAATTAACATTTAAATAAATTATTTTTTTAAAGATTAAATAAAACTCAACTGGGAATACATCTTGTAGTGTGGTTTGTTTGTTGACAGAAAAACATTGATTACCTTTCTGATCTCTGCTGTAATAATTGCCCCATTTTAGTTTAATACTTTTGAAGTCAACTTTAGTCATTGATATTTCTGTAGAAAATTAACTTTTTTTATAGGTGCTCATATTTATTTTCATAGAATTGTATAACTTAAACTCTTAAAACTTTAAGGAAGTATTAATTATTTTTACCTCTTCTCATTGATAGTGTTGGCTATTTTTGCTTTCTTCCTTTTCTTTTTTAAAGAATTTATCTGTTTTACTAAATTTAAGAGGAAAGTTTTATATCCATTCAATCTACTATTTAATAGATTTTCTCTTTCATTAACATAATGCCATTTGTCTTGTTCACTAACTTCTTATTTTCTTTTGGTTTATTTAATGTTTTTTTCTAATTTCTAAAGTGGGGTACTAAATTCTTATGTTTTGCTTTTTTCTTGTAGTTAAAACATTAAGGGATATTAATTTTACTTCGAGAATCACTCATGCTATTTTCCATAGTTTTGGGTATAAAATGATTTTATCAATTACTATTTTTGTAAATATTTTACTTGTGACATTTTCTTTGATTCAAGGATTATCTAAGGATATATTTCTAATATCCACATAGTTAATTTTATTATTGCCTTCTAATTATATTGGATTATCATCCAAAAATATGTATTATAAATGCTAATTTTACATGTGAAAAATGTTCTCTCTTACAATTAAAGAGATCCCTGTACATTATACATATATATATTATTTTTTATTTTATATTTCTTTTTGTTGTCAAGCATATGTTTGGGCAGTTTTTGTAAGTGTTCCATGAACTAAAAAAGGAAAAGTATATACTTTAATTCAGAATGTAAGGTTTTATATGCTGTATTTACATATACATTATATATAATTATGTAACATGCATATCTGTATACATATCCACATATAAATGAGCTTTTCATATTGTATGTACATATACAACCTTGCTTTTTGTATGTTATTTCTATTCTGAATTTTATGTTTAAGAAGGTTAGAGCTCTTTAATTCTGAAAGAATTTTGTTTTCCTTTCAGTTTTTTTCATGGTCTTCTTGCATTTCTTATAGTTCTGTTTAAATATTTAGTTTTGATGATGTTTAGGGTACACAGAGTCTGTGTGAGCATTAGGACAAGTCCCCTGTAGTGATGTACACAGCCCTGCGGCACATATAGTGATGGATGGCTGGAGATACATACACAATGAAAAGCAGTATCTTTCCCTTTGGCATGGGCTTGCAGCTGGCCATTATTGACTATCTTCTCAACTGCACACAGCAATGGCTATTAATTCTTATAGCTTGATAAAAATAGTTTCTGTTATTATCATAGAATATCTTGTGTCAAATATGAATCTTTTTACTTTCTAATGATTTCTTTTTGCATCTTGGATATGTTTTTTATCTTATTTTTAACATATTATTTATCACTTTGATTTTAGTGTGTTCCTTGGGCATGTTTACTTTAGTTCAATTTCTGGGTTTATCTATCTCTAATGTGATGAGTCAGACCATGTACATTACAGTTGTAACCAATAAAGTTGGTGTGAATTCTCCACATTACTCTACATATATTATTCATTTTATTTTATTCTTTCCCCTTTTTTCTTTACTTTTATGTTCTGGTTTTACTGTTTTGGTCAAAATTGTTTGAAATTTCATGATTTTCCCTTTTGTATTTGATTGTACACATGTGCTTTCTCCATGTTCTTAATGGTTATCTTTCTTGTCAGTCATAAACATACATATATTTATTAACCATTTTAAAACTTGGCTACAAAGTATGTCTCTGTTGGAAATAATTTGATTCCATCTGATTTGCCTTACAAAAATAAGGCATTTAAAAACAGCTTGATTTTACATCTCTAATTCTCCACCTCAAGGTGAGGGAATGGGTTTACTTCACCAAATGTACGTTCTCACCCATTTCATGTGTTAGTAAATTAAGTTAAGACTTTTCTTCTCAATTATTATTATATGCCTCTTTGTGGTTTTCCCTTCTATGTAAATGTTTATTGTATTTATGTTAAATGGCAAATTCTCTGTCACTATGGAATTAGTTACATGTGCAGAAATTTTTATTTCTCCTCTTTGTTTACCCTTGTCTTTATCTTTTTCTACTTTGTGGTGTCAGTACTGATTTAATGTCTGTTACAATCTTTTTGTTGGCAGTAATGCCCAGAAATAAGATAGTCTCATATACAGGGTGGGGCAAAGGTAAGTTTACAGTTGTAAATATGTGAAACATAGAGTTTATATTTGTATTATTATTTATTAATTATTGTATTATTTTCCATGTGAACAAATGTAAACTTACTGTTGCCCTACCCTGTATTCTAAATGGATATTTGGAAATATGAGTTGCTACAGTCTTTTATGAAAAATGATCTGGTAACCACTATTACAATTTGAAATATAAAAACCTTTCAACTTAACAATTTCATTCCTGGGAAAATCTATCCAATAGAAATAAAATCCTCCATGTTCCAGAGGTACACATAAGGATATTTAAAATTTAATATAGCTTTGCTAATTGTGGGGAAAGTTATATATAAATCACTACTCTATGTAAAGTCAATGCAACCAAAATTGGGGACACTTTAATTCTCACAAAGAAAGAAACAGTGTGGGCTATTTCAATTTTGTTAAGATGTATAATAAAAATGTATATGTTCACAAATGGGACTACATCAAATTAAAAAGCTTCTGCATGACTGAAGAAGACATCATTGAAATGAAAAGGGATCCAACCGTATGGGAAAACATATTTGCCAATGATATATTGGACAAGGGTTTGATCTCCAAAATAAGATAAAGAACTCACATGACTCAACACCGGGAAGACAAACAATCCAATTAAAAAATGGGCAATGGAAGCCCTGGCTGGCGTAGCTCAGTGGATTGAGCACGGGCTGCGAACCAGGCATCGCAGGTTCGATTCCCAGTCAGGGCACATGCCTAGGTTGCAGGCCATGTCCCCCGGCAACCACACATTGATGTTTCTCTCTCTCTCTCTCTCCCCCTCTCCCTTCCCTGTCTAAAAATAAATAAATAAATAAATAAATAAATAAAATACTCAAGATTTAAAAAAAATGGGTAATGGTCTTTTGGTGTTGAGTTGTATGAGATCTTTATAAATTTTGGATATCAAACCCTTATCAGATATATCATGGACAAATATGTTCTCTCGTTCAGTATGTTTTCTTTTCATTTTGTTGATGGTTTTCTTTACTGTGCAAAAAAATTTTAGTTAATGTAGTACCATTTGTTTATTACTTCTTTTCTTTTCCTTGCCTGAGGAAAGATATCAAAAAATACTGCATAGAAAATGTTAGAGATTTCATTGCCTATGTTTTCTTCTAGGAGTTTTATAGTTTCAAGTCTTACATTTAAGTCTTTAATCCACTATGCATTTATTCTTTTTTTTTAAAGATTTTATTTATTTATTTTTAGAGAGGGAAGGGAGGGAGAAAGAGAGAGAGAGAGAGAAACATCAGTGTGCAGTTTCCAGGGGCTGTGACCTGAAACTCAGGCATGTGCCCTGACTGGGAATCTAACCTGCGATGCTTTGGTTCACAGCCCACGCTCAATCCACTGAGCTACACCAGCCAGGGCCATTTATTCTTATATATGGTATAGGGGGTGGTCTAGTTTTATTTTTTGTATGTATCTGTCCAATACAGACAAAGACAAATACCATATTATTTCACTAAATGTGGACTCCTAAGAACAAAAGAAATGAACATACAAAATAGAAATAGATTCATAGATACAGAGAAAACACTGATGGTTGCCAGAGGGAGAGGGTTTTGGGGAACTGGGTAAAAAAGATGAAGGGATTAAGAAGTACAAATTAATAGTAACAAAATAGTCACAGGGATGTAAACTACAGCACAGGAAATATAGTCAATAATACTGTAATACTGTGATAACTGTGCATGGTGGCCATAGGGTTCTTAAAACACTGGAGAGAGCACTTTGTAAAGTATATGATTGTCTAACTATTGCACTACAAACCTGAAACTGATAAAGAATATTACTGAATATAAACTGTAATTAAAAATAAAATATTTAGCCCGCACTGCTGTCAGGCTCATCCCTAGGTTGTGGGTTCAGTCCTTGATTCAGGTATGTGTGAGAGGCAATTGATCAATGTTTCTCTCTCACACAGACGTTTCTCTTCTGCTTTTTATCCTTTGCTTTCATTCCCTTTGAGAATAAACAAATAAAATATTTAAAAAGGAAAAAAGGTAATATGCACAATAGTGCAGAAGATCTAATTCCAATTTAATAAAATTATAACAAAATTAGGTATGAAGATATACATAAATATATCCATTTACTTACCTGTATGCTTTTAGATTTATATAAGTATGGAAAAATAAGAAAAAATTTTGCACTATTACTTTATTTTACCTATGGCTAAAAGAATTATATTGTTTAAAGAAGCTGAGGAGAGAGTGAAGGAGGAGGAAAAAAAAGAAAAAGAAGACAGTGATACAAAATAAAACATATATGACAACAACAATAACAGCATACTGGGAGATAATTCTTTCTTTTCAGGGCATAAAGTTTAAGTAGCAAATGAGATTAAAGTATTTCCAACCTTAACAAAGATCGAGGTGATAAAGAGTGGGAAAAGAAAATGTGGAGAAGTTGAGTGCATTGTGTTTCTAAGAAGTGTATAGGGATAAAACATAAAATTGGAATTGGGATAGGTAATATAATCATAACAACCGTCTTTAATAATTCTATTATACTTGGTATCACTGAAGGTCATTTTCATAGTTTGCCTTTATATTTTCTAGTTCAGGAATTTTCATAAAGCAAAACTGATATATTCGTAGCTAAACTGTGAAGCAGTTTCCCAATGTGGTGGTTTACAGACAACTTTTTCTCATATTTTTTATTCTGTTGGTGGTACTTAAAAAAATGTTGCTCCAAAACCAAGGGGCTTGATAGCAAGTAACTTGTTGTAAAATGATATTAGGAAACACATCTAAGAAAGTGGGAAAATAAAACAGGAGCCCTGGCTGGTGTGGCTCAGTGAACTGAGGGCTGGACTGCAAACCAAAGGGTTACCAGTTGGATTCCCAGTCAGGGCACATGCCTGGTTTACAGGCCAGGTCCCCAGTAAGGGGTATAAAAGAGGTAAACACACATGGGTGTTTCTCTCCCTCTCTCCCTCCTTTCCCCTCTCTCTGAAAATAAATAAATAAAATTCTAAAAAACAGGCAAGGAGAAATATCAGGAACAAGCACAATTGTAGGACATGCCTCAGAATTGTCCCAGAAGAGGACAAGGAGACTGAGGCCTTTATCCACTGCCTAATACCACTGTTGATTGATGGTTGCCACCAGGAAAAGTGAGCACCTTCACACTTTTGGATTCCTTCTGCTTCAAGCAGAGCAAGCTCCTGAGTGCCAGGGGGAAAGCCTTCAGGTATAAAATAATAATGACAGTTGCTTCAAGTGCATCTGGCAGTGCTCCTCTCAGTATGGGCTGCTCTGATGTCAGAGGGCTGGTTTTCAAAGGATGATTAGTGCTCTTCTGGCAAATGTTAGAGGAATATACTACAGTCATCCTATTGGGACTCACCAGAGACTTCACAGGCCATCACTTACTATCATAATTTTCTCTAGGTTTATTGGATCTCCCAGGTGATATGGCTCAATTAGTGAGGTGCCTTGCATCAAGTTTTGGGTTGCTTCAGAATCCTTATTTTCTCTGGCTGCACTTAAATCTTTTGTCCATCTATGTTACCCAATACATAAGTTGGAGTACTCCGGAAAATAAACAATATACATTTAAACACATGAAAAGGAAAACTATTGTGAATTTTTTTTTTAGAAAAAGAGGAATATCATGAATTATTCAGTAAGGTATGTGAAATAACTGTATTTAAGAACAAATAAATATACTTCATGGGATAATCACAATCATTAAGAATTATATAGATTATTTTAAAACTGAAAATCGTATCTGAATTTAAGAATTTAATGAAGGAGTGAAGAGCATATTAGATAAGAGAAATATATAATTAATTAAAGCTACATAAATCAATTAAATACAAAACAAAAACTAAAGGTAAGATGTTTTATTTTTATAAAATAAATAAAATGCAGAACAGTGTGCATGGTATATATGAGGGTAAAAGAATAAAATCATGAATTGGTGATTCAAAGGAAGACATGAATATTATCAGAAGAAATAGTTGAAGATGTACTTTTAAATTTTTTTTTATTCCAGAGGGAGAAGTGGGGGGAGAGAGATAGAAAAACATCAACATTAGAGAAACATCAATCAGTTGCTTCTTGCACACTCCCTAATCAGGGACCACACCCACAACTCAGGCATGTGCCCTGACCAGGAATTGAACTGGTGACCTTTCACTTTGTGGGACTACACCCAACGAACTGAGCCACACCATTCAGGGCTGAAGAGTTATTTATAAGCCTAATGGAAAACACTGAAACAGATTCAAAAAGACATGCTATGAATCCCAAGACCATTAATATAAACACAACCATACCTAAGTACATCATACTAAAATTGTGGGAGCAAAGAAGCAGAGATAACCTTTAAATCAATACTAAAAATGTAGATTAACAGAACAACAATAAGACCTACAGTAGGCTTCTTTCCAGAAAGAGTAGAGTCCAGAAAACACTGGAGTGTATAGTTAAAATGTAAAACAAAATAAAACTATCCATCTGGTATATTATAACTATCAAAAATGTTTTTAAAAATGAAGCAAACAGTTTTGTCTCCAGGCAAAATAGAATGGCTACATTTCTTCCAGTTCTTCCATTTACAACTAAAAAGTCCTGAGCATGACACCACAAGCAGGTACAGAAAGTCTATACCTGGTGGGAGAAAATATATATTGTCTAAGGACCTTGGGTTTTGGGGAATAACAGATTGGTGTCTTTTCTGAATTGTCTTATTGACTCACAATTATCTTGGACAGGGCACTGCAATGGCCTCTAAGCCAAAAGCATCAACAAGCACAAGTAAAAAGCAAAATAGCCTCCAAAAAAGCTTGTTTCGTCTGTGCAAAAAAGGAACCCTAAAATAGGTAGTTTAACACAGAACTAAGAAAAAAACAGGTAAAAAGAGTTCCCCTTAGGTCTGAAAAAAATAAAGATTAACTTCAAACACTTCTTTAGCAATAGGGCTGACATTTACTTGGGCTGTAGTATGGAACAATCTTTTATCTTAGAGCATTGTCAACAAATATAGTCACTGACCAGCAATTTAGTGTAGCCAGCAATATGTGGTAACAATATAGACAGTTTAACAGAAAAATAAATGCTAGAGACAGTGAAAGAGAGTCCTCCTAAAGCTAATGTCATCCCATGGTAATTGTGCACATGCCCAAGACTTCTAATGTTACTCTTCAGAGAGTAACATTAGAAGATTCATATTGAGTAGGAAATGTACCTCGCTACAATAGTGTAGCCAAATCACTAAACAAATAAATCAATACCAATAACCAGAAGAAACTCAGGCCTGGTGTTAAAAACCAGACTGGTGCACAGCTTGATCCTTCTTCCATGCATCCAGGCCCAGCAGAAGCAGCCACAAAGTGTGGATCACTTACAGATGCAAAAAGATGGTCGAGGACCAGCCACGGGCAGTGTCTGACATTGTCTGCACCAGGTCCCTCCCATAGAGGCCCAGAATCAACATGCCCAGTGGCCAGCTCAGGCAACATCAAAGCATAAGTAAACCCAAAGGAAGATCTTGGCAGGCACCAAAACCTGGTGAGGTGCATTGCATTCTGTATGGTCAGCACCTGCAGAGCAGTGTACAAGCCCATGTTCTCTAGCATGTTTTGCTTACTGCGTTTTGTACTTTCCTTTATTAAAATCCAAGTTGATTTGAAAAACTGTTATTCCTTTTATCTTTGTTTAATAGCTTTTGCAACAAATCATGAGCACATGCCTAGTTTGAAGTTGTATAAAAGATACATTATAACACAGACTATATTGATGTCAATATTGAATTTTAAGTGCATAATCATCTCTTTTCTGCCTCAACATCTTTGATCAATTCATAGCAAGATATCCTGCAAAGAAATTTTGAGTCCAAGTCAAGCTGAGGAGATACTATTTTTGCTGAATCAAGGAATTACTAATTGTATTGAAGTGTAAGCTTTCTGAAGAAAAGGTAATAGATATGAATTGAGAAAAATCTTATTAGACTGCCCTACATTTATCATTAGTAAATTAAGTGTCATGGTATTTGACATTTTATTTAGGACCACCATAGATATATTCTGAGACTCCACACAGATCAAGAAACAAACAATTCAGCAAAAGAATGTGTGAAAACCTCCTCCATGGTATGCAAAAACTTAGGGATTTATTTTACAACTAAATCAAAATATGAGGTTTCCAACTTATAAACTGTATACTTTGAATGCATATTTCCTAAAAATATACTTTGTGTAACATGTAGATATAATATACTGGCCATTAATTTTCATTGCATAAGTTCTAAACTTAATTGTTATGTACTTGACAAACACTTTGAGGCAGGCACTTACCCAGCTATGAGTAAATACATCTTTTAAGCACATTGCTCTCTATATCCAATATGCTGCAAAGATACATATTTGTCATTATACACTGATTAAGTTAATAGGCAACATATGTTAGCAACTTCAGACACTGCCATTTTCATAACTCCCAAGGTACACAACTGGTTAATTAAATATCAAATAATTGCTAAAATCACTGACATTTAATTAGAACATTAATTGATATTATAATTTTCTGTCCTTATCTTATTTCATATTAATAAAATCCCTAAACCTGTATGTCAAAGAAGAAATGAAATGATTTAACATAGGTTAGTAATCATAATAATAATATAGTTCTTATTCTCATATTTTTCTATACTTATTAGCCAGCTTATCATGAGTCTTTTCAAATAAATTATTTATTCAATTTATAATAACTCTATTTTATTAAAGTAATTTGAGGTTTTACTTCTTTACAGTTCAAGTAGGAAATCTTTCTGAACACACTATTCAAATGTCCTCTTTTAGAAATATGATTAAAATAAAATAAAAAAGAACCTCTACTATAAAAAAAGAAATATGTGACATGATGTGTATTGTATATGCATGCACAGTTTAGCATGTTTCTAAATTCTACATTTTGTTAGAAGAAGCTTGAAGTCAGTCTATGCTGAGCTTACCAGGAAGGAAATATTGCCATTAGTATAGAACTAAAGAAATCACAGTTATGAAGCAATTAAACAGCTGTTTACTGACAAGAAAAATCATGTATTATATAGGGTCCAGCACAAATAATGCCTCCTTTTTTATAACAAAATCATAAGCATGTAATTCTGTAACATACCACTATTGCACTTGAACACACCGTAGGACATTTTAGGTGTAATGTCCAAATTAAAACTATATATTATTACACCCATATTATTACCTTACCAACCACACTCAAGCAGGCCTTACTTCTGCCAGACCCTGTATATAGATGATATATGTGTGATATATATAAAAATATAAAAGATTTTCAGCCTTTTATTAGAAAACTGAAAAATTAGTCAGAGATGGTTACTATCACAAGTACAGCACAACAATGGGCAAAAAATTGTTTTAGGAAAACAAAATATCTTGGTAAATACCAAAAATAAGTTCTCTAGAAAAGAAGAAAGTCTAAGGCAACTCAAGGGAATAACTTATAACTATCACAGATTCAGAAGAAAAAGCTAGTAATCTCACATAAAATGAACTAAAATATATCTCATCACTTTCCATTAAGTTATATGAAAATGAGTATCAAATTTCGTGATACCCCAGGGTCTAAACCAGGGGTGTCAAACTCATTTTCACTGGGGACCACATCAATCTCACAATTGCCTTCGAAGGGCCAAATGTAGAGCTCCTTGCCCCTAGTTAAGGAGTAGTTACATGTATACAGTCCTAAAATTATTTCAGCCCTTTGAAGGCAACTGCAAAGCTGATGTAGCCCCCAGTGAAAATGAGGTTGACACCCCTGGTGTAGACAGTACAGTATAGTTAAAGATAGTAAGAGCAAGGATTAAATATAACCAGATAAATAAGAAAATAGAGACTAATATAAGCACAGATATAGATTATAAGTGAAAATGTTTCATTGAGAAAAGTTGAATACACAACCCAGTATCTAATTTCATAAAGAGAGAAAAGGAAAACATTCAATATCAGGGATGAAAACCGTAAATTATAGATAAGCAAGAGTATCATTATTATTAAGAATGCTATATAAACATATAGAACTGTATATTTTTCTAATAAAAATCACATTACCAAAGTACATTAAAAAATCTTTAGCATTCTTGAATAGACAAGGAATTAGCATTCCTGCTGGAAGATCATTTATTGATAATTTAATATTCATGAAACATATAATTAGGCATAGAATATAATTTATAGCAGAGGGAAAAAACAAGTAGCATTACAAGATTACATTTTTGGAGATGTAATGAATAAGTGCCCAAATATAGTTGCTTAAAGATGTTTGTTTCAGGCCCTGGCTGGCATAGCTCAGTGGATTGAGCACGGGCTGTGAACCAAAGCATCGCAGGTTCAATTCCCAGTCAGGGCACATGCCTGGATTGCAGGCCACGGCCCCCAGCAACCACACATTGATGTTTTTCTCTCTCTCTCTTTCTCCCTCCCTTCCCTCTCTAAAAATAAATAAATAAAAAATCTAAAAAAAAAAAAAAAAAACCCAAGTGGCTTCTCTATGTGAATGACCATAAAACATAATGCCAATTAAAAAAAAAATAAAGATGCTTGTTTCAATGTCATAGTCAATTTTAAGGCAGCGATGTTCATACTGGTTTTACACTCCGCTCTGCGTCAATTCAGGGACCCTGATTCCTTCCATCTCCTGTTCCTCTGCCTAGGGTGTCATCCTAATCTGCATGATTAAAGCAGAGTCACAGAGATATCCATGCTCCAGATTATGCAGGGGTATCCAACCTGTGGCTCACGGACCACATGCTTCCCAGGATGGCTGTGAATGTGGCCCAACACAGAATTGTAAATTTACATAAAAAAGCACATTACAAGATTTTTTGTGATTATGTGTTGCAATGTATTTAATGTATGACCCAAGACAACTCTTCCAGTGTGGCCCAGAGATGCCAAAAGATTAGACATCTGTGTTAGGTTAAAGTATCCACCACATCTGTAGCAGAAACCTAAGAATAACACTCAACCAAAGGACAAAATCAAGTAAAAAGCCTAAGTAATTTTCATGTTCATAGAATGAGACAACAAAATCTCTTTGAAGTATAACAGTTTAATTTTAAAAATTATGCATAAATGTATGAAAACAGTAACATTCTACATAAAATACAGAACATTTTGAAATTATAATTTGTAAAAACCATTGAAATTTGGCAATGAAAATTTGAAAATACTATAATATAATTAACCATAAATCGGTAGGTACTTTGTAAATGAATTAACAATACATTATTGAGGATCATAAAAGGCTTGAATAAACAAGGAGCCCTTCACCTTTCTGAATGAAAAGTGTAAATCAATATTTGTTAAATGTAAAAGAAAACAAAGCACACACACACGAAAAATCTTGCATAGCACTTGTTTTATTCTGTTTGGGCTGTGATAAACAATTCCATAGACTGAGTGACTTAAAAAAGCAGTAACATATTACAGTACTGAGGTGGGCAGTGCCAATCTGGGAGCCAGCATGGTCAGATGAGAGCCCTCTTCCATGTGGCAGACTGACCAACTCTCATTGTATGTGAACAAGATGGAAGGCTCAAGTTAGCTCCCTTAGGTCTCTCGCTCTCTTTTTTAAAGATTTTATTTATTTATTTTTAGAGAGAGGGGAAGGGAGGGAGAAAGAGAAGGAGAGAAAGATCAATGTGTGGTTGCCTCTCATGCCCCCTATTGAGGACCTGGCCCACAACCCAGGCACGTGCCCTGACTGGGAATCAAACCAGCAACCCTTTGGTTTGCAGGCCAACGCTCAGTCCACTGAGCCACAGCAGCCAAACACCAGCCAGGGCTCCACTGAGTTTCTTTAATAACAGTCTTGTTCTCATTTATGAGGGCTCTACCTTCATGAATCTCTTGTCAAAGTCCCCCCTACAAATAACATCACATTGGCATTAGGATTTCCACATGTGAATTCAAACCATAGCAACATTGTATTTAACAAATGATCTGGTATGAATCTGTATTATTTTATAAGTAAAAATATAAAATGTGTATAATAAATGTAATTTCTTTATGAGTATATAATCATGCATGCTTCAGGAGACTATAGGAAACTAAGGCTTCTATTGGACTTTCTGACTAAAAATGGCAATCAATTTTTAGCACAGAAAATAAAACCTAAGTATTTAATTTCTATTATGTATGCACTGTATTATTTCCCATTTTAGACATATACCTCTTCATCAAGTGCTCATTTCATGTTCTTTTTCTATAATGTCCCAATAACAACTAGCCACTAATGTGGGAAAAATTGCTATGGGGTATTAGAGTATGATAATCAATATTTGAGATCTTTCTCAATGATATTTGCATGTAAATTGAAAACTTGAGCAAAGCGAAAATGCCTTCAGTATCTACTACAAGCATTTCTTGGGGATGGGGGGAAGAAAAGGGAAATATTTTGAAACAGTTGGGCTTTCCAAATCCTCTTAAATTTAGCTTTAAGATGTCATTTACACCATTTATGTGTCAAGTACTACAATGGAATATCTAGAAACTTCAATTTCAAAGTTTGAATACTTTCTGTGAAATGTATGATCCCTCTTTTAATGATGATAACACTCCAACTACTTTATCTTTTATTCAGAACAGCAATAAATCTTTATTTCAGAAAGACAAGCAATCCATCCAATAAAAAGGAAAACTCGAAATAAGTGCAAAGCTCCTCAATAACAAATTAGAATGAAGGCTCACAAGTTAAGAACACTTTTATAGCCTTTATGAATGCATAATTTGTTGCTGAAACTACTGAGACAGAGTTGTGAGTGGGCTAAAGATACTTTAGAAAAATTATAAAGACAATTTTCACTAAGGACTTTGAAATATGTGATATAATCAAATATGGCAACAAGTGAAGTGTGGGTAAATCCATTTTGCATAAAAACTCTCCAAAGCACATTTTATCCTTTCTACCATAGAGGTTCAGACCATCCAGAAAACAAGGGTATAAGAAGATAAAAGGAGTCATGCAATTTTTCAAAGGACAAGAATTCTTACTATTTGAACAAGAAACCATCCTGACAGTAAGTTGTCTGTTAACTGAAATATGGAATCCCATGCCTTTCCCTAGAACTGTGGAACCAACAGAGACAAAGAGATCTGTGGGGCAGGTTCACATTTAAGACTTTTCATTCCAATATAGAGCTGGACATGTACATGCTACATGATACTCACCAGGCATACAAACATGGGAAGAGAGGGTCTCTATATAGAAACGTTAGAATCTAATAAAAGATAGGTACACTAATAGTCATCTTTGTTGCTTTCCTTTTCTTGAAATGCCAGATTCAACTGATCAGAAATGCCCATCATTGTTACTTTTAATATACTAATGTGTATGACTAGTTCAGCTCTGTATAGGAGAAATTTCCACCATGATGGCAATGACCCAGGATGATGAGCTCTAGACAGGCATAGCTCCTGTACCTTTGAAATATGGTTAGTTAGACCAAAGAAGTGGCAGGTTAACTTTTACTTTACTTGATTTCAATTTAAATAGTCATACATGACTTGGCTATCACATTGGACAGGGAATTGCTACCCTTTCCCTGTCTCAATGTCCCTTCATGTTTCGTTTTGCATATCTAGAAACTCTTCCTCTATTTTTGCTGTGGGGTTATCCTCCTTATCCTGAAAATCTCAGCTCATATAATCCCATCAAAGCAATGCAGGTTATCAATGACCACCTTTATGTGAAGTAGCCATCATTGTCACTCTTCGTGTTCTGTCTCATTCATTGGAGTGTAAGCTCCATGAAAGTAAAGGGATTTGGTGTTCTCGTGTAATACTTTACTTCAAGTGATTAGCATAGAGTTTAACGCAGAGTAGGCACTCAATAGTTTGTTAATTAATGAACAGATGAATAAATGAATAGACAAATGTGTGCCTTATTTATAGTAGAAAATCACCTTGAAAACACTAAAGATACAGAAAATATCGATAGGGAATTAGAAGTGGAGAATAAAATTAATGAGAGTTTTGGAAAATTCTGTATGGAGAAATTTGTTTTCACCCAGTTTGTCCTGACGACTGAGAAAGTGTTGTTCTTGTCATGTGTTTTGAGGGTGGATTACAGTCTACAAATAATTAAACTCCCCTTTTTTATGTAAAGTTCTATGAGTTCTGACCAACATATTCAGTTACATAACCATCACAATAATCAATATATAGATCATTTCCATTATGCTTTTTATAGTCAATTGTTTCACCCACTTCATTTCTTTTTAATTGGTGAGTAATATTTTACCATATAGATGTACAACATTTTTTATCCATCAATCGAGTGAGTTTATGTGGCTTGTAGAGTCTTGCAACAATGAATAAAGTGGCTATATACATTTTTGCATATACTTTTACTGTGAAGTTAGATTTTATTTTACTTGGAAAGATACCTAGCAGTGAGATTACCAGGTAACTTAGTGAGCACACTTTGCAAGTTCATAAGACACAACCAAACTGTTTTCTGAAGTGGCAGTATTATTTTGCTTTACTACCAACAATGTAAGGAAACTCCAGTTGCTCCAAATCTTTATCAACACTTCATTTCTCATTTAAAAAAATATTTTTGCCATTCACATAGGTATATAGATGATTCTCCTCCTCCTCCCCCTCCTCCTCCTCCTCCCCCTCCTCCTCCTTCTTCTTCTTCTCTTTCTTCTCCTTCTTCTTCCCCCTTTTCTCCCCATCTTTTTCTCTTCCTTCTCTTCTTTTCTCCTCGTCCTCTTCTTCCTCCTTCATCTTCTTCTCTTTCTTCAACAAAAAGACCATTTAACATTTCATATTATACTGGTTTTCCCTTTAGCTTTTTCTTATCTGGGAAGCTCTTTACCTCCCTTTTGATTCTAAATGATAGCATTGCTGGATAGAATAATATAGGTCTTTTCTTTTCATCACTTTGTATATTTCTTGTTTATCCCATCTGTTTTTGTTAAGAAATCAATGGAAAATCTTATGGGAGCTCCCTTGCAGATAATTTGATTCTTTTCCCTTGCTGGTTTTAAGAATGTTCCTTATCTTTAAACTTTTGGATTTTGAATAAGTGTCTTGGTGTAGGCCTCTTCGGGTTTATCTTGTTTTGCACTCTCTGTGCTTCCTGGACTTATATGTCTATTTCCTTCACTGGGTTAGGGAAGTTTTCTGTCATTATTTTTTTCAAATCCTTGCTCTCTCCATTTCACCTTCTGGCACCCCCATGATGCAACTGGTGTGCATCAAGTTGTCCCAGAGGCTCCTCACACTGTATACATCATTTTTTGGATTTTTTTTTTCTGTTTGGATTGGGATGTTTTCCTTCCTTACCTTCCAAATTGCTGATTTGACTCTCAGCTTCAGCTACTCCACTGTTGATTCCCTGTAAATTATTCTTCATTTCAGTTAGTGTATCCTTCATTTCTAACTGGGTCTTTTTTATGCTGCTGAGGTCCTCACTAAGTTCATAGAGCATCCTTATAACCAGCATTTTGAGCTCTGCATCAAGTAGATTGCTTACCTCCATTTTGTTCAGTTCTTTTTCTGGAGTAGTGTTTTGTTCTTTCATTTTTGAACATGTTCTTTGTTTCCTCATTTTGGCAGACTCCATGTGTTTGTTCCTATGTCTTAGATAGAACTGCTACATCTCCCAGACATGGTAGAAAGGCCCTTTCTAGTAACTGTCCTGTAGTGTCCAGTGGTACTACACTCCCAATCACTCAAGCTAGGATGGATGGAAAAAGTGAAAGGATTTATAAGTACAAATTGTTTGTTATAGAAGAGTAATGGGGGTTTAAAGTGAAATACAGGAAATAGAGTCAACAATATTCTAATAACTATGTATGGTGTTAGATGTGTGTGGGATTTATCAGGATGATCACTTAGTAAGTTCTTTAATATCTAATCACTGGGGTGTACTCCTGAAACTCATATAACATTGTATATAAACTAATTGAAAAATAAAAATGATTTTAAGCAATAGGTATATAGAGATATCTCACTGGGATTTTCACCTACATTTCAATCACAACTAATGAGGTGGATTATTCATGTGCTCATTTGCCATCCATGTATTTTACTTGGTTAAGTGTCTGTTCATATGCTTTGCCCCTGTTCATAAGATTATGTTCCTATGTTATTAAAAATTGAGTGTTCTCTATAAATTTTGGTTATGAAGATTTTTTTATCAAATATATGTTCTGCAAATATTTTCTCCCAATTTGTAGCTTGTCTTTTTCTTATATTAACCATGTATTTTTTTAATATTTTTTAAATTTTATTTTAATCATTGTTCAAGTACAGTCTTCTCCCCTTTACTCCCAATCCAGCCCACCCACCCCTCCCTCCCAACTTCCTTCCCATTACCACCCTCCCCATAGCTTTCATCCCTGTATCCTTTAACTATGTTCCTGTGAACCCTTCCCCTTTTCCCCTGAAATTCCCTCTTCTCTCTCCTCTGGTCACTTTCTGCGTGTCCTCTATTACAGTGTCTTTGACTATATTTTGCTTCTTTCTTTGTTTTGTTGTTTAGGTTCCTGTTAAAGGTGAAATCATATGGTATTTATCTTTCACTGCCTGGCTTATTTCACTTAGCATAATGCTTTCCAGTTGTATCCATGATGTTGCAAAGGGCAGGAGGTCCTTCTTTCTTTCTGCTGCATAGAATTCCATTGTGTAAATGTACCATAGTTTTTTGATCCATTCATTTACTGATGGGCATCTAGGTTCCTTCCAGCACTTAGCTATCGTAAATTGTGCTGCTATGAACATGGGGGTGCAAAGGTTCTTTTGGATTGGTGTTTTAGGATTCTTAGGATATAGTCCCAGCAGTGGAATTTCTGGGTCTAAAGGCAGATCCATTTTTAGTTTTCTGAGGAAGTTCCATACTGTTTTCCACAGTGGTTGTACCAGTCTGCAGTCCCACCAACAGTGCACTAGTGTCCCCTTTTCTCCACAACCTCTCCAACACTTGTTTGTTGTTTTGTTTATCATGGCCATTCTGACTGGTGTAAAGTGGTACCGCATTGTGGATTTAATCTGCATCTCTCTGATAGCTAGTGATATTGAACATCATTTCATATGATTTTGGACCTTCTGTATGTACTCCTTGGAGAAGTGTGTGTTCAAGTCCTTTGCCCATTTTTTAATTGGGTTGCTTGTCTTCTTAGAGTATAATTGTGTAAGTTCTTTATATATTTTGGAGATTAAGCCCTTGTCTGAGGTATCATTGGCAAATATGTTTTCCCAGACAGTTGATTCTCTTTTTATTCTGATACTGTTTTCTTTAGCTGTGCAGAAGATTTTTATTTTCATGAGGTCCCATTTGTTTATTCTTTCCTTTATGTCTCTTGCTCTAGGGGACATGTCTGTAAAAAAGTTTTTGCGTGATATATCTGAGATTTTCCTACCTATGTTCTCCTCTAGTACTTTAATGGTGTCACGGTTTATATTTAAGGTGTTTATCGATCTTGAGTTTATTTTTGTATAAGGTGTAAGTTGGTGTTCTAGTTTCATTTTTTTGCATGTTGCTGTCCAGTTCTCCC
>PVIA01011619.1:0-43238 GCA_004024845.1 Tonatia bakeri | reverse complement strand
GGAAGAGCAACAAGTGGAAAACTTATTTGAACAAATAATAAAGGAGAACTTCCCCAATCTGGCAAGGGAAATAGACTTCCAGGAAGTCCAGGAAGCTCAGAGAGTCCCAAAGAAGTTGGCCCAAGAAGGAACACACCAAGGCATATCATAATTACATTATCCAAGATTAAAGATAAGGAGAGAATTCTAGAAGAAGCAAGAGATAAGGGGACAGTTACCTACAAAGGAGTTCCCATCAGAATGTCAGCTGATTTCTCAAAAGAGACCTTGCAGGGAAGAAGGGGCTGGAAAGAAGTATTCCAAGTCATGAAAGGCAAGGAAGAACCTACATCCCAGATTGCTCTATCCAGCAAAGCTTTCATTTAGAATGGAAGGGCAGATAAAGTGCTTCCCAGATAAGGTCAAGTTCAAGGAGTTCATCATCACCAAGCCCTTACTATATGAAATGTTAAAGGGACTTATCTAAGAAAAAGATGATAAAAAAACATGTATAGTAAAACGACAGCAAACTCACAATTATTAACAACCACACCTAAAACAAAAGCAAAAAGAAACTTAGCAAACTAGAACAGGAACAGAATTGCAGAAATGGAGATCACATGGAGAGTTAGCAACAGGGGAGTGGGAGAAGGAGAGAGGGGGAAAAGGTACGGAGAATAAGCACAGATGGTAGGCAGAAAATAGACAGGGGGAGAGCAACAATAGTATGGGAAATGTAGAAGCTAAAGAACTTAAAACACGTGGACATGAACTAAAGGGAGGGGAATGGGTGGGAGAGGGTGTGCAGGGTGGAGGGGAATGAAGGGGGGGAATGGGACAACTGTAATAGTATAATCAATAAAATATATTTTTAAAAAACCTATTTGAAAAAATGACAGAAAGCTTCCCTAACCTGGTGAAGGAAATAGACAAATCCAGGAAGCACAGACAGTCCCAAACAAGAGGAACCCAATAAGACCCACACCAAGACACAACATAACTGAAATGGAAAAGGTTGGCCTTGTCCTGATAGTTCAGTTCACTGGAGCACTGTCCCAATATGCCAAGGCTGTGGGTCTGATCCCAAGTCAGCATGCATATGCAGGAATCAGCCAGTGAGTGCACAGATACATGGAACAGCAAATCAATGTTTCTCTTTCTCTCTCTCTAAAAAATCAATAAATAGAAAATTTAAAAAATAAAAATGAATAAAATGCAAAAGGTTAAAGACAAAGACAGAATCTTAGAAGCCACAAGAGAAAAGCAGTTACCTACAAGAGAGCTCCTGTCAGTTTGTCAGCTGATTTCTCAACAGAAATTTGGCAGGTCAAAGGTACTGGCAAGAAGTATTCAAAGTGGTGAAAAGCAAGGACCTACAACTGAGATTACTCTATCCAGCAAAGCTATTATTTAGAATCGAAGGACAAAGAGCTTCCGAGACAAGAAAAAGCTAAAAGGGTTCTTCACCACCAAAACAGAATTACATGAAAGGGACTTCTTTAAGAAGAAACAAAGATCCAAAATATGAACAATAAAATGGCAATAAATACATATCTTATCAACAACTGACTCAAACCCCCCCCCCCCAACAAAACAAAAAACAAACAGCCCTGGCTGGCGTAGCTCAGTGGATTGAGTGCGGGCTGCAAACCAAAGCATCGAAGGTTCTATTCCCAGTCAGGGCACATTCCTGGGTTGCAGGCCACGGCCCCCAGCAACCGCACACTGATGTTTCTCTCTCTCTCTCTCTTTCTCCCTCCTTTCCCTCTCTAAAAATAAATAAATAAAATCTTAAAAAAATCTTAAATAAAAAACAAAAAACAAACAAGCAGAATAGAAACAGAATCATAGACACAGGGTACATTTTAATGAGTACCAGATAGGAGAGGGGTTGAGGGAATAAGTGAAAAAGCTGAAGGGATTAAGAAGTAGAAATTGGTTGATGCAGAATAGTCATGGGGATGTAAAGTACAGCACAGGGAATATAGTCAAATTACTACGTACAGTGTCAGATGGGTGTGGGATTTATCATGACGATCACTTAGTAAATTATGCAATATCTAATCGCTGGGGTGTACACCTGAAACTAATATAAAATTAATTGTTAGGTCAACTGTAATTTAAAAATTAAAAAATGATTTTAAAAAAGTATAGTAATTATTGTTGGGTTAACTGAAAAGTGTCAATAAATCAAAAAATAATGTGCGAGGAAAACAAACCTCTACAATCTTTCACTGTTGATACTCCAAGTAATCAATCTGCCAACCTTCAAGGCTTCAAGTTTACAAACCAGTCTTAGAGATTACTATTATTTTAACATCCAATTTCCAAAACTGAGCTACAAGTGGCCTCTAGGTTTCCCTGGAGATTGGAACTGGATGAACTGGGAGTTCTCTTTCTTTTTTTAAAGTAATAGAAGCCAACCTAAAATGATTAATAGTTTCAAATGTGGAAAGGTATCTGCTTTAACACGCCTATCTGCTTTAACATGCCTATCATGTTATCAAAATTTAACAATCTGCACGAGTTAAATCTAGAATTAAACTATCATCTTTACAGAAGCACAATTAACATTTTGAACTAATATTTGTCAAAAATTTTAAATAACTTTATCCTTTTCTCATCAACAAGTTCTCGCATATGTTTAGCCATGCTAAAGTAGAAATCAAAATCAAAAATAAAAACTACTATGGCTGCCCTGGTCGGACTGGTTGCTCACTGGTTCAAATGCTGTCCCAAAATGCCAAGGTTGTGGGTTCGATCCTCAGTCAGGACTCATACAAGATACAACCAAAGAATGTATAAATAAGTGTAACAGTAAATTGATGTTTTTCTCTCTCTTTCTCTCTAAAATCAATAAATAAAATTTTTTCCTAGGTATTGTGGTTTATACCAGACTCTGAAAAGAATCACCTCAATGAGTACATCCTTGTGAGAAGCAGGCAATGCTATTTGGAATAGGTAGGGTAGAACCAAATTATGGTGGGCTAACAAAGTCAAGATGAAAAATTTTGATTGATATGGAATATGCTTAGTTACTCAAATAATTACAAAATTAACTATTTGTATGCTAGATCTGTGGGCAGAGATAAGTCAGATATAGAGTCCTATTCTTCAACAAGGTCATAATTTAGTGTGACTGAAAGAAACAAAATATAGAATGCTAAGGACAATTATGTAAGTAAAAGCACTCTATATAAACATAAAGGAGAAAGCAATTTGTGTCACTGGTAAAGGCTTCATAGAGAAGGTGGTATCCCATCAACACAAGGATGCACAATGTGATGGTGGGCAAAGAAAACCCTTCACTCCAAATGATGCTGAGACATGGCAAGAAATGGCAGGTCCATGTTTGAAGTATGAATTTTTGTTTTTGTTTTTGTTTTTAAGTGACAGAAAATAAGTTGGAGGCCTGGCTGGTATTGCTTAGTGGTTTGAACGCCAGCCCCAGAACCAAAGGGTCACCAGTTTTGACTCCCAGTCAGAGCACATGGCTGGGTTGCAGGACAGGTCCCCAGTTGAGAGTGTACAAGAGGAAACCATACACTGATATTTCTCTCCCTTTCTTTCTCAATTAAAAGTATTTTTTATTGAAACATTTTTTCTTTAACCTCGACTAGACCAATAATAACAACTTAGCAATTCTTTCTGATAGCTATTTGCCCAACCTCATAGTAAAGGACCCAAATATTTATTTATTTCCTCAAGCCCTTTACATCTTTTACATCCCCTCGTTTTAAGTAAATGACTAACTGCCTCTTTCTTCAGAGAAAATAGAACCTATCAAGAATAAACTCCAACATCATCCTTCCCTTTATTCAATCACTAACTTTTCAATTTCTATCAGGATCCACCATAACCAAATATGCCATTCTGCTCTAAATGTTAGATTTAAAAAATCCCTCTACCCAGAAAAGGACTCAAACTGGCAACTTTAGGCTGTGAAAGTAGCCCAACCTAAATCCACAGTGATCAGTAATTAAGTGGATCCGACAGGAAGGGAAGATGGGCTGGTTTATTAAATCAAGGTCCACATTCTTAGAATCAACCAAAAGAACCAAAATACCAAAACAAGACCTTGAAGCCTTCAACATTTTTTTCAGAGCAATGTTCAACAAGCAAGCCAGAACCACAAACTGCAGAACACAAAAGAATTATGCTATCTTGGAATGAACGCTGTTTTTTGCTGGTATCGTCCTTGGCCTTAAACTTCATACTCCCAACCCAAGCAAATATTCATGTTAAAATGATAGCTTTCATAATTCAGTTACTTATAATTCTCTTGCATAAAATACTTCAGGTCTTATCGTGTTGTTCAAATAACTCCCCTTTTCTCTGTCTGTAAGGCAGTAACAGATACTCCATTATTTTGCAAGTCAGATTTCTAGCAGCTTCAAATCTTGGGAACACAGCCTAAAAGAAAACAATTCTCTCAAGGTCAAAATAATTGTCAAAAAAGCCACACAGTTCAAAACACAGAAACTATTTTATTTTATATACAGTGCTAATAAGTTTAACTGTCTGGATTCCAGGCATAAGACAGCACTTAATAATAATTAAGAGAGAGAACAACTAAGGCACTTGTGCCAATAACTAAAATGTCAGCAGTTTATCTAGATTAAATAACAGTCTTCACGTGAAGAGATTCTTAAGGCAACACTGTAAGGTAGCACAGAATCATAATTCTGAGCCATCCAGGAAACAGAGTGTTATCAGAAAAAAAAAATGCATGTAGCATGTTTTAGGCTATTTACAACACATGGTTAATAATTTGTACTTGCTTACCAGGTTAAAATGGTAGCATGCTAATGCCTCACAATGTTATCTCAGTTTTTATTGAAAATGTGCAAAATAAAATGAAAATTTCAAGAGTACCAAAAATTGTATTTAAATTCTTAAAAATGGTAAAAGAATAAAAATTTTAAATACTATACAAAATACTTGCAAAACTTGAAACTATGTTCCTAATATGCCAGGACAATCTTCAAACTGACAAGAAGGAAAACATAGGTGACCTCCATCCTGTTTTATTTATTTTCATTCTTTATTTTCTTTTTGAGAATCTTATAAAGCAAAATAATGAAATGGAAAAAAGAAAGATTCAAGTTTGTTATTTAAAAACTTTGGTTCCTACTGGCTCTCAATCCTAAAACCTAAGGCTAAATTACAGTAGGATGAAGGCTAAGCTGTAGAATTTTTAAAAGATATGAAATTGGCAAGTTCAGAACACCTTGTTAATATCATACTGATGCTTCCTTCAACCACAGTGAAAAGGACAAACTCTGACTAAAACCTTTTTTTAGTACTGCAGTTAATATTTCAAATTAGGTTTCACAAGAGAACTCAGCAATAAATCCTTTCCTAGATCTAGTTCTATTTGTTTTCTAAAATATTTAATAAAGTTTCAAGGCAGAAATATTTGACATCAGTATCCAGCCAAAGCAACTGGAAAGAGACTCCAACCTCCTTCTGCACCATTTACCTGCCCTGAAAGTCTACAAATCATTTTGAAGTGACTTCTATGATTTAAAAAGAAACACAATTCTGAAGAGGAGGGTGTATCAGGGAAGGTTTTTCAGGAAGAATAAAAGGAAAAAGTGAAATGGGAAGAAATGAGACTTAATTACCCTATTTCCCATGGCAGAGATTCCTTGAACTACATATTTAATAATGAAGTACAACTACAAATGTCTAAAATCAATTATTCAAAAGACTGAAAAACAACACATGATCTTCTAATAGACAGCATATAATCTCAAGGTGCCATTCTACCTCAAACAACTATTTGTATAAAATTATTGTTAGGAACAAACAATGGAAATAAGATAACTTTTTAGGATACTTTCCAGTATATGAAAGACTAGATGAAGGCCCACAGAATTACAAAATTTCCCCAAAATTCATTTCAACTGAATAGAGAAATCTACATTACTAAAACTACAGCGCTAAGTTCTCCCATAACCTTATTTTTTTTCATTTTTTATTTATCGACTTTTAAAGAGATAGGGGAAAGGAAAGAAAGAGAGAGTCGATTTGTTGTTCCACCCGTTTATGCATTCATTGGTTGATTCTTGCATGTGCCCTGACCAGGAATCAAATCCTCAACCTTGTCGTATCAGGAGACTCTGTAAACAACTGAGCTACCCAACCAGGGCATGTTCTTCTTTAATCTTCAACAGTAACACCAAAGTCCCCACCTCTCAAATCAGACAGCACAGTCTCAATTTCATTACCCTTCAGTGGGCAGAGAAGAACTGTAAGCTATAATACACTTGAAAGTTGAAAGAAAATAAAGATTTCCCTGGCTGGATTGCTCAGCTGTTTGGAGCGTCATCCCCCATTTGCCAAGGTTGCGGGTTCCATTCCTGGTCAGGGCACATACAGGAAGCAGCCAATGAGTGCATAAATAAGTGGAACAACAAATCCATGTTTCTCTCTCTCAGCCTGCCCCACTCTCTCTCTCTGCCCCCATCACCCCTCACACACCCTGGTCTCTCTCCCTCCCTCTCCCATCTCTCCCTCTCTAATCAATAAATTAAAAAAAGAAAATAAAAAATCAACCTCAAAACTTGCTAGAATTGTATAACCAGCAATAGAAAAAAGAGTAATTAAAAATTAGCTTACAATACACATTCCAAAATCTGTTTTTAACCATGATTTCACATGAAGGTGTAAACGAAACATCCACCATGTTCCCAAATGACACAAAGTTGAAAAGGGATTACATATAAACTGAATGACACAATCAGGACCTGAAAAGCTTAGAATGATTAGCAAAATCACTTACAAATAAAAACTTTAACACATTTAAAGTATTAATCTAAAGTTATCTTACATACAGATGAGACATAGGGGAGGAATTTTAAAAAATGGTTTCATTAGCCCTGGCTGGCATAGCTCAGTGGATTGAGCGCGGGCTGCGAACCAGGCATCGCAAGTTCAATTCCCAGTCAGGGCACATGCCTAGGTTGCAGGCCATGTCCCCCAGCAACCGCACATTGATGTTTCTCTCTCTTTCTCTCTCTCTCTCCCTTCCCTCTCTAAAAATAAATAAATAAAATCTTAAAAAAAAAATGGTTTCATTAAATAATGTGCCTAAAGTTATTATCTGGGTAATATTCAGAGACATTCACTCACAAATGCTTCAAGTTATAATTTTCATCTAATTCTATAAAAGAGAATATAGTATAACCATCTTTTTGTCAGACATAAATATCAACATTTCTGGTCTGAATTTATCAAATTTTAAAAGACTTTTTCATAAATCATCACCATCTAGTCACTTTTATAAAAGTAGAATGCAATAAAGTGAGTTCTACCAGCACCTTCCCTCGCAGAGATTCCCTCACAAGGATGATTCTCTAGTTATAAACACAAAATTTGAACAAAGAAATCCTCTCAAAACTAGTAACATGAAAAGTAAAATGCATGACAATAACACAAAGCACAAGAGAAGGGCAATTAGAAGACTGTTACAAGTTTCTTACACATTAAATAGTGTCAGTCTATTTATTATTCCCTGAAGGCAGACTGTGAAAAAAGTTCAAGATGTACAATGTAAACTCTAGAGCAACCACACACAAAAAAATAAATAAAACATGTAAGTATAGTTAATTAAGTCAAAAGTGGAAATAAAATATAACACAAAAAGAACAAAAACAAACAAAACCACAAGCATAAAGGGAGCAGGACATGAAAAATAAAACACAAAAGAATAGAATAGATGAGATAAACAGAAACAGCCACATGACAGATTAAAACTCAACTGTATTAAAACAGGGTACTGCTGGCATAAAAATAGCCTGGAGTCCAGAAACAGATCACACTATCACCAAATGATTTTCAACAAATAACAGGGAAGGAAAAGTCTTTTCAACAAATGGTGGCATAACAACTGGTGAGCCACACAGGAAAACACATTATCAACCCTTACCTCACACCAGACAGAAAAATTAACTCAAAAAGGATCACGGACTTAAACCTAAAAACTAAAACTATTAAACTTCTAAAAGAAATGTAGCACAAAATTTATGTGATCATACCATGGGCAAAGATTTTGTGAATACAAAAAGCATTAACCACTTCTTAAAAATTGATAAACTGAACTTTATCAAAATGAAAACCTGCTGTTCAGAAATACCACTAAGAAAAACAAAAAGATAAGTTAATAACCTAAAGACAAAGACAATTATATATGCATGTAATTTATATGTATATATAAATATACACATACCTGCATCCAAATATATGTAAAATTCTCACATCTTAATAAGACAACCTCCCCCTAAAATATAGGCAAACGATCTCAAAACATACAAATGGCCAATAAGTGCATGTCAAAATGCTGAATATCTTTAGTCATCAGAGAAATGCAAATTAAAACCACAATGAGATACAACTGTATACCCAATAAAAGGCTAAAATAAAAACACAAAAACATCAAATGTTAACAAGGATGTGGCACAATTGGAAATCCACACACAACTCTTTCATAGCTACTAATGAAGTTACACATCCATCTACCCTATGAACCAGTAATTCCCCATAAGGTATTTCAAGCCATTCCAGGTTTGAAAACATAGGTACACAAAAAGATCTGTATGTGAATGCTCACAGCTTTACTTACAATAACCAAAAACTTGGGAAAAACAAATCCCCAACAAGTAAATGGACAAATTATGATACAAAGATATATCAGGACACCAAACAGCAACAACAAAGAAGGAACTACTGATACAAGCACTGCAACATTATGGATGAATTTCAAAAACATCCTGTTAAGGGAAAAGAAATTAGATACAAAGTATCAATGATTCCATTGATATTGATGTTCTAGAACAGACAAACCTAACCTGAAGTGAAAAAGAAAATTTAAACACTGGCTGTATTGTACAAAGGATAGGGAAAAGACTGAATAGATAGGTGCATGAGGGAACTTTTTGATGTGCTGGTAATGTTCTATTTCTTTATAAGGATTTGGACTGCACAAATGTATACATCTGGAAAAACTTAAATGGTAGACTTAAATTTGTACATTTCATTATATACGTAAATTTTACTTTAAAAAAATTAAATACATTTTTAGACAGAAGGGAAGGAAGGGAGAAAGGGAAGGAGAGAAACATCAATGTGCGGTTGCCTCTTGCACACCCCCAATTGGAGGCCTGACTCACAATCCAGGCATGTGCCCCAAACGGGAATCAAACTGGTGACCCTTTGGTTTGCAGGCCAGTGCTCAATCCACTGAGGCACACCAGCCAGGGCTATAAATTCTCCTTTAAAAACAACTGTATTTGAATGACAGGCTGAGTATAAAAAAAGAAACAGAACTGTAAGCAAATATTCAACTACAGCTAATTATACGGAAGCTGAATTTCTTTAGTGGTAAATGCACTGTCTCCAACTTTAAAACACAAAAAACCGGCTTCTGGCCAAGATGGAGGCATAGGTAGTCGCGCTGTGCCTCCTCGAGCAACCAAAACTAAGGACAACAAAAATTGAGAAACAAGAAACAACCAGAACAGAGAGAAATGAACCGAACGGAAGTCTGACTACCGTACATCCAGACCGGTAAGGAGCGGCGGAGTAGGAGACCTACCGAGAGGGGTTGAGGGGTCTCAGCGGGAAAGAGCGGTGGCTGGCAGGCACGGGCGCACAGGGCGCAGAGGGCAGTTGGCGGACCGGTGGCAGACCCTGGGCGTGGGAGGCAACGAGCAGACCCAGTGAGGGGCGCAAGGCAGCTGGCTGGCCGCAGCCACACATTCGCGAGCAGACAGACTAGGCGAAAACGGACAGCGACACAGACCGCGCAACCCAGGGACCCGGCGCCAGAGACAAAGCCTAAGAGCACCCACTGAAAACACCTCTGGGAGCTGAGGCCGGGAGATTCTCAGCCTCACAGGAGGCTCCTCGGGGAGACCCACAGAGTCCGAGAAAGTGCACAGGCCGCCCCCCCAACCCCGGAGCCAGCACCAAAAGGGCCCAGTTTGCTTGTGGGAGGCAGCAAAGGGGACTGAAGTCCTAGAAAAAGCAGAGCAGGCGCCATGGCTCCCTCTCGGACCGGCCCCACATACAACATCACAACCTGGTGACTGGGGTGCCCTACCCTGGTGAACACCTAAGGCTCCGCTGCCCTTACATAACAGCTGCCACCAGACCAAAGGAAAATAAAAAATAAAAAAGATGGCTCAAACAGAATTGAAAGCCCCAGAGCCAATTTTTTTAAGTGACCGAGAGATAGCTGACCTATCAGATGCAGAATTCAAAGCACTGGTGATCAGGATGCTCACAGAATTGGTTGACTTTGGTCATAGATTAGATGAACAAATGCAGGCTACGATAAGAGAAATGAAGGAGAACGCACAGGGAACCAATAATGATGGGAAGAAAACTGGGACTCAAATCAACGGAGTGGACCAGAAGGAAAAAAGGAGCAACCAAACAGAAAAGAATGAAGAAACAAGAATTTAAAAAAATGAGGAGAGGCTTAAGGACCTTCAGGACATCTTCAAATGTTCCAACATCTGAATTATAGGGGTACCAGAAGAGGAAGAGGAAAAACAACAAGTGAAAAAATTATTTGAACAAATAATAAAGGAGAACTTCCCCAATCTGGCAAGGGAAATAGACTTCCAGAAGTCCAGCAAGCTCAGAGAGTCCCAAAGAGGTTGGACCCAAGGAGGAACATGCTAAGGCACATCATAATTACATTAGCCAAGGTAAAAATGAAGGAGAGAATTCTAGAAGCATCAAGAGATAAGGGGACACTTACCTACAAAGGAGTTCCCATCAGAATGTCAGCTGATTTCTCAAAAGAGACCTTGCAGGCAAGAAGGGGCTGGAAAGAAGTATTCCAAGTCATGAAAGGCAAGGACCTACATCCAAGATTGCTCTATCCAGCAAAGCTTTCATTTAGAATGGAAGGGGAGATAAAGTGTTTCTCAGATAAGCCCAGGTTCAAGGAGTTCATCATCACCAAGCCCTTACCATATGAAATGTTAAAGGGACTTACCTAAGAAAAAGAAGATTAAAAATATGAACAGTAAGAAAAGACATCAATCTCACAGTTAGTAACAAGCATACCTAAAACAAAAGCAAACTACGCAAACAACTAGAACAGGAACAGAATTGCAGAAATGGAGATCACATGGAGGGTTAGCAACAAGGAAGTGGGAGGAGGAGAGGGGGTGAAAGGTACAGGGAATAAGTAGCATAGACGTTAGGTAGAAAATAGACGGGGAGGGCAAGAATAGTATGGGAAATGTAGAAGCTAAAGAACTTATGACACATGGACATGGACTAAAAGGGAGGAATGTGGGTGGGAGGGGGTGGGCAGGGTGGAGGGGAGTGAAGGAGGAAAATGGAACAACTGTAATAGCACAATCAATAAAAAAAAATTAAAAAACCCACAAAAAACCACCACAAAACACCAATAAGCTTGACCAATTCAGGTTAAACAAACAAACACATAAAAAGATGTGATAAAGCAAAAATAGCAAACTGTTGTCTGCAGAATCAAGGTGATGGGGAGATGGGCATTCACTGCCACAATTCTTTTAACTTTTATTTATGTTTGAGATTTTTTTCACAATAAAATGCTAGAGTGATCATATTATAGGACAAACAAATGTCAAATCACTATATTGTACACCTGAAACTATTATAATACTGCAGTCAACTATACTTCAACATACAATAAAAATTAAATGCTGGAGAGGAAACATTTGAAGACCAAAAGAAGCTCAATACAGAAGTGTGATACTATATAATTTTATTTCTATGAAGTTCTAGAAGAAACAAAACTAGTCCATAATGGTAAAAATCAAATCAGTGGTTGCCTAGATCAGAATATTAGGTAACTTATGGCTCAGGAACAAGAAAAAACTTTCTAGGGTGATATAATGTTTATGTCCTCATTGGGGTGTTCGTTACATGGATATATACGACGTCCGTCCAGAAAAAGTCCAGCCGTTGTCAGTATAATGAAAATGGTTTGCACAACATCCCGTGTAACCTGGCAGCCAACAGGAGTGGGCTGCATTGTGCACTTATGAACAATGATTTCACTGTACTAGTCATTGGGGAGGTAGACACCACTGAGTATGTGCACTGTGTGGCCAGTGCATTCAAAATGACTGAGCGAGTAGAGCAACGTTTACGCATCACATTTTGCATGAAGCCTGAACACTCCTCCACAGGACCTATTTGGATGATTCACAAGGCTGCAGCTATGGGCAGCTGGTGACTGGCAGCTTCATCACAACAACGTGCCCACTCGTAACATCACATTTCACAGTTTGTTGAGGAAACTTCAAATCACCCAGGTCACTCAGCCCCAATACAGCCCAGATTTGGCATGCTGTGACTTCTGGCTTTTCCCAAAACTAAAATCACCTTTGAAAGAGAAGAGACTTCAGTTCTTCAATGAGATTCAGGAAAATAATGACAGGGTAGCTGATGGTGATTGGGAGAACTGTGTGAGGTCCCAAGGTGCCTACTTTGAATGGGACTGAGGTGTCACTGTCCTGTGTACACTGTTTCCTGTACCTTGTATCTTCTTCAATAAATATCTCTAATTTTCATATTACATGGTTGGATACCTTCTAAACAGACCTCATAGACATTTACCAAAACTCAATGAAATATACAGTAATATATGTGCTTTTATTGAATATAAATTACACCTCAACTAAACTGTTTTTTAAAATATGTTCACTAGCCCTGACTGGTGTGGCTCAGTGGCCTGAGCACCAGTTTGTGAACCGAGGGGTTGCTGGTTCGATTCCCAGTCAGGGCACATGCTTGGGTTACAGGCCAGGTCCCCAGTATGGGACAAGTGAGAGGCAACCACACATTGATGTTCTCTCCCTCTCTTCCTCCTTCCCTTACCCTCTCTATAAATAAATAGAAAAATAAATATATAAATAAAATCTTAAAGAAATGTACGTTCACTATAGAAAATCTGGAATACACAGAAAAAGCACAGAGAAAACATGCCCCCACCTCCAATCACACCATCCAGATAACACTTCCCTATCCTTCCCTCTCCTGTGACTAAGACTATGCTCACTGGACATAAACATATACATCTTACTGTTTTCCTTAAAGGCAATACAGAAATACTGGTTAAGTCCCTGAATTTTATAATTCCTTTTGCCAGTGACTCAAAAACCTACTGACTTAAAATGACTTTACCTTATCACTACTATGAATCTTTAGCAAGTTACTAACCATTATGTACCTAAATGTCCTCGTTTGCAAAATGGAAATCTTTAGTTCTTCAAAGAGTTGTTAAAAATTTTAAGCAAGACAATGTATGCGTATTCGGGCTGTTATTGCTGTTTTTGAAGTTGAAGCATCAACTAGCTCTTAGAAATAATCCTGGCAAAAAAGTCTACTGACTTTCCCTTTGAATTTATTTTTAAAACACAGGCCTTCAATTTTCTAAGTACACTCACTCAAGCTAGTCTATCCTATTTGAGTTGAACCTCTTGAAGATTAGACCAAAACTCTGAGTTACTAAAGACCTAAAGCAAAGGTTGGAGCAAGACAGTAAATTAAATTAAAAAAGAAAACTAGTTTGGAAAAATGGTAGCTACTGAACATGTAGGATTTAATGGGTGAGCAAAACTGCCCCAAAAAACAATTTCTCCTTGAATGAAGTCCAACAAGTTTCAGATAAAAGTTATTTTTGCTCTGGCTATGTCATTTAGGTCAAAATATGTAACCTAAGAGCATTAAAGAGTATGTTCTAAAGAATGAGAACAAGAGTCATAAGAGAAAAGCCAGGAAAAGTGACTGACATTCTATTTATTTTTTAAAAGATTTTGTTTATTTATTTTTAAAGACAGGGGAAGAGAGGGAGAAAGAGAGGGAGAGAAACATCAATGTGTGAGAGAGAAACATAAGTCCATTGCCTCTTTCATGCCCCCAATCAGGGACATGGCTCTCAACCTAGACATGTGCCTTGACCTGGAACTGAACTGGTGACACTTCGCTTTGTGGGACAATGCCCAACCCGCTGAGCCACAATGGTCAGGACAAGAGTTTTAAGGACTGAAGGTAAAGACATACTAAAAACTGGATCACGGAGAACACTCTTGGATAGAGAGCATATTCACAATGTGAATTAACTATGTGAAGGCCCTGCCAGAGAGCTCAGTTGGTTAAAGCATCATCCCAATCCTCCAAGGTTGCAGGTTCGATCCCCATTCAGGGCACATACAAGAATCAACCAATGAATGCATAAATAAGTAGGACAATAAATCCATGTTTCTCTTTCTTCCTAAATTAAAAATCAATAAATCAAAAAAATTTCTAAACCACATGAAGACAAAAAAAATAATTTAAACCATGAGATGATGCATGCTATTCTGCTCAATGACTATATGCCCAGAACACAAAACGATCAAATTTTACCGTTCTCTGGTTAGTCTCACTTCCCATGTACCTATCATGTGTGCGCACTGCTGTACTGTCAGATTCTAATGTTTAAAGCCATCTATTTTTCCCACAACATGGACCATACACCCAGACTACTACTTCACCTGGTGTTTAACAATAAAATGTAATTTGTTCCACTGCTAAAGGAAAAACGATGTGTTAGACTTTGAGAAATGGTGTCTGTATTTTATATTTTATGGGCAACTTAAGGGATTTCCAAGATTATTCTGGCTAAATGACATTCTTGTCTTCCATGGATCTGTATTCAGAAAGCAAAGTTAAAATCCTTGCAGTAAAAAACAAAAATAGCAAGCTATTAAAAAATTCTAGGACACTGATTTGAGGAAAGCAAGGATTCATTATTCTGTACGTTAATGTCACCACTTTACTCAACAAACTTTTTTCTTTTTTTGCTACCAATCCTTAATTATTAGGTAATAATTAAGAAGACAGTTAATATGCTACCCTGTCCCAAAATATTTCATAGTCTAGAAAAACACACTAATCCAAACCCCAATGTGATAAATAAATACAAGTCCAGCCTACATATATTTACTTAAATACTCTTTGAGCAATCTTCAGAATTTTGGTTTCAATATACATAAACTGTGAGTTCTTTCAGATATCAGAGAAAAAGGCAACTGTGACTTAGTAAAGATGATGAGAGAAAAGAAAAAATATGTTAAACTGAAGTTTGGTCAAGACAAAAAGATGATGATTGGAAAGTAAGTCCAGGCCTTAGAACTGCTACCCAGAACTGCTATCTATGAAGAAAAATATTCCCATACACACACATTTGTTAATATCATCACTGATATCATAAGAAAGGTCCTGAGAAGCTGCCAAGCTCATAGTGGCAGATATATTTTCCAAAACTTTAATTTTTGCTTGAGAGCCTAAATTTTATCTTGGCAACAAACTGTCAGTTGTTTTCCCTGAAGTGACAGGCTCACTTCACTTATTTTTGAGAAAATACGTATAAATACCCAAGTTTAAATAACCATAGTCTGTCATTCTTTCAAGTAAAAATAGTGTTCCATGAAAAAGCAACTAGTTAGCCCAGCTCGCAAGTCAACCCACAAGTATTTTTCCTCCAGACTAGCATCATACTTTGGTACACAGCAGAAGCACTTTATAAAATAACATTCTTCCTATTTTGTCACATGAAATATTAAAAAGACATGCACTTGAGTCAAGATTAATAAAATTAACAAGTTTTACTACTTCGTAAGTGAAATCTTTTTCCCTCATGTGTAGAGGTGAAGAATGTAACAATTAGCAGTGGTTTTCCCACTGCGTTGATACGCAATGCAAGGCCGGAAGTCCTATGCACCACTGTATTTGCACCATCAGTGCAAACGTCAATACGGTTAAGCAACAAAGAAGAATTTAGTATTATTATGAACTAGTTTCACCCTAGCAGACCTTTTGAAACATTTGCAGACCCCCTTAAGAATCCACACCACATACTGAAAACCACTGCTCTGCTGTTAAAACATACGAAATAGGAAAAGGAGATGCGCTCTAGGGAAAAGAAACTGAGTTGTAGGAAGACAGAGATGCAAGGAGACTTCGTTTTCTCTGTGTACCCTTTGTGTGTTATGAATTTGGTAATGTTTACATGCATTACTTTTACCTTTAAAAAATTAAATAATTTAAAAAACAAAAACTGCCATCAAAAGTGGCTAAGTAGACATACAAGAATGCTACTTAGAAATATGAAGGTAAATACCAGAAAAGAAAATCTTATGAGCTGAAAATGTTTCTGCTTAGGAAGTGGAACTAGGGGATTAGGAGGGGTTCCAAAGAAGACTGCTGTTTTTCAGTGTAAGCCTTTTGGAACTGACATTTGAAACCATGTACAGATATTAATTGGTTCAAAAATAAAAATCATTCAAAATATTTGGAAATACTCATATGTCAAGTTTTAAAGGATTAAAAAAAAAGGACATACTCATGTACAGGTGAGAGAATGTCTGTGAAATATACCAAGATATAAAAGTAACTGCCTGAATATAGTGTAATACTGTGCCTGTGAGTTTCCATATTTCTGTATTATAGAATACAGAAATATTATTTTTTTAAAGATTTTATTTATTTATTTTTAGAGAGGGAAGGGAGGGAGAACGAGAAACATCAATGTGTGGTTGCTGGGGGCCATGGCCTGCAACCTAGGCATGTGCCCTGACTGGGAATCGAACCTGCGATGCCTGGTTCGCAGCCCGCACTCAATCCACTGAGCTACACCAGCCAGGGCTAGAATACAGAAATATTATTTTATATTATAATAAAAAATTTCATTTACAAAGCTGGTTAAAAAGCAACAATTTTCTTCTGACCAGAAAGTCTTAAGACTTAAAAACACTTTTAAGTATGTAAATCTTAAGTCACTTTTTTTAAAAGATTTTATTTATCTAGTTTGAGAGAGGGAAGGGAGGGAGAAAGAGAAAGAGAGAAACATCAATGTGCAGTTGCTGGGAGCCGTGGCCTGCAACCCAGGCACGTGCCCTGACTGGGAATCAAACCTGAGATGTTTTGGTTCACAGCCCACGCTCAATCCACTGAGCTACACCAGCCAGGGCCTTAAGTCATTTTTTTAACAGACTAGTTAAACCCTCCCCTAAATACACACCTCCTACACACACACACACACACACACACACACACACACGGTAAAATAACCTTTTTATTTTATCCCTTCTATTTCATTTGATCACACCATTAAGATCATATCAGAATCACTTATTTGAAAAGGAAAGTAGAAAAATAAAATAGTTGCTTTTTGAAGAAGGATTGACTTCGGGTGGTAAACACATAATACAACACAAAGAAGATGTATTACAGAATTTTACATCTGAAACCTATACAGTTTATTAACCAATGTCACCTCAACAAATTCAATTAAAAAAAATAAACAAAAATAGTTTTTTCGGGAGCAAATATAATAAACTGCTAACTTACATAATTATTACTTCATAAATAAGATCTTCACAGAACTATTAACCCACTATAAAAATCTAATTTATATTTAGTTTCTCAGAGGATATCCTGATCCAGGAAAGAAGAGATTATTGCTATATATAAATAGATAACTCAAAAGCAAGTTGGATTTCCTACTAAATGGAACCAAGGCTTCTTGGAGAATGGCTAATTCCAGGGTTGAGACAGAAAGAATCAAGAAAAACTTGGAACATTTTGATGTTTCAGAAAGAAAGGAAATACTCAAAAAAAATTAAGAGATTTTGCCAAATAGACATGGAGCCAGGGTGAATAGGTGCCCACTAAGCCAAACTGAGACAACTGGAACATAAAAAAATAAAGCCACTAATGGATTGTAACCCATACTAAAACAGAAAGTACATGTATCCATATTGATAATAGAGGTAAAAACACTTCTTCCTACTACAGAAAGCCTACTGGTAAGGTAGAGGACATGGAGGAGTTAGAAAAATAACCATTCTGCAACCATCAAAGCAAAGGTCAGTACAGGCAAGAATCATCGATACATGCTAAATCCAAGAGGCAAATTTGATGAGAATACAGAAGATCTAATTAGAAGCAGGTATCTGCACTATCTCAAAGTTATTCTCACAGATTGCTTGTTAGATGCAGGGGGAAAAACAGTAACTATTCTGTGAAGAAACCAGACAACACTGTGACCAGGTAATCACAAACCAACATCACCCATGAAGGACAAACCAATGACACATACTTTTGTTCCTACCTTGAAAAGAATACAAAATTCCTGGTTGAGGATGTTTAATCTGAATCTAATTATGAGGAAATATCAGACAAATCCAAATTGAAAAATATTTTCTAAAATATATCGTCTATCTTCTTCAAAAATGTCAATGTAATGAAAGAGAAAGGCTAAGGTGCTATTTCAGATTAAAGGCAACTAAATTACAGCAACTAAATGCAATTTGAGATCTGGAGTGGATCCTATGGGGAAAATGCTGTAAAGAAACAAATGCTATTATTGTGACAAATTTAGCAAACTGGAATAGGGTCTATAGATTAAAGTTTCATATTACTAGTGTTAAATTTCTGAATTTAGTAAATGTACTGTGATAATGCAAGAAAACACAATACAAAGTGGATATTTAGAGAAGAATGGGCATAATATATACAATTTACTCTAAAGTGATACAGAGCCCTGGCTGGTGTGGCTCAGCTGGCTGGAGCATGTCCCTTAACCAAAGGGTTGCAGCTTCCATTCCTGGTCAGGGCACATAGCTAGGTTGCGGGTTTGATCCCGGGTCCAGAACCTACGATTCCTGGTCCAGGCACGTACAATGCCTCGTACGGGAACCAAACAATTGACGTTTCTCTCACACCTTGATGTTTCTCTCTTTCCCTTCCTCTCACTAAAAGCAATGAAAAGATACCTCTAGTGGGGATAAAAATAAAATTTTCATGAAAAAATAAAAACCAATAAAGTGATACAGAAAGCAGAATGAGAAAGCAAATGTGACAAATGTTCAAAATTGGTAAATCTGAGTACAGGCTATTTAAGAGTTCTCAGTACTATTTTATACTTTTCTTTATGTTTGAAATAATTTCAAAATAAAAATTTAAATAAAGACAAATTGGGATGTGGAAAGATAGTGAGAACAAGTGATTTATCCTGATGTCCTAGAGGACATATGAATAAGGGCAATGGCTACAACAGTGACTCAGAATGGCACAAAGCCAGCTTCATGTAGAATTTCTTAAATTTTTAATTCTCTAGAAAAAGAAAAATACTTTTTAAGGAACCACATAAATACTAAGACACTATATATCCTCCACAAAAATCTACTTTTCACGTTAATACACTACAAACTAAGGGATTATTACTCTCTCCAGCAAACCACAAGCTCCTCACAGGCAGGCCTAAAGGTCCTGATCTGTTTTAACTCCAGCACTGACCAAGTGTCTGAAATATAACACTCACATTTGTTGAATAAATGGTATACATTATTTCAAATACATTTCTAAACATGAACATTTTTACAACTCACAAAAGCAGAGAGCATTATCAAAACTCACAAAAGCAGAGAGCATTATCAATACCCACATACCTACTGCCCAACCCCAACGATTATCAAGATTGCGCCACACTTGCTTCATCTATCTCATCTCCTCACTCCTGTTTCTGCTCTGCAGTATTTTAAAACAAATACCAGACATCTTATTTCCTCTTCCTGTGCTTCAGTCTCCACTCCTAAAAGATATGGGCATATTCTTACATAAACATGCCATTATCATCCCTAACAAAATTAACAATAATTCCTTGACATCATCTAATACCCATCCACATTCAAATTTCCCCTACAGTGTTCTAAAAATGACTTTCTTTCTTGGTTTGCATCAGGATTTAAACAAGGTCAACACATTACATGTGGCTGCTACCTACACAATATATTTAATCTTTCTTTTTAAATTGTCTACCAGCAATTAGGAAAATCCCTAACAGACAAACCAAACAGTTTTCACTCGCAGATCCTCCAGAATCAAACCCAATTTAATACATTTGCTATTCCCTTTGTCTGCAGCACTCTGTCTCCAGACTACCACTATGGCTAATACTTTCCAGTCACTAATTACAAGTCAAATATTACCTCTAAAAAGAGGCCCTCTCTAACCACTCAGTCCGTACTAGAGGTCTCCTTCCATTTAATTCTCCATTACATGGCCCTAGTTTCTTCATGGCACATACCACTACCTAAAACCATTGTTTATTTTCTGTTTCCCCCTATAGAATGTCAGCTCCATGAGGGCAGCGTGCCTTCTTCACTGAAGACCAAAAACAATGCCAAGAACACGAGGCATTCAATACTTACTGAGTGACTAAAGAATAATAAAGTACCTCTACATAAAATGTAAACTCAGGTCCTGGCCAGTTGGCTCAGTTGGTTAGAGCATCATCGGCACACACCAAAGTTACAAGTTCCATCCCAGGTCAGGGCACATACAAGAATCAATCAATAAATGCATCAATAAGTGGAACAACAAATCAATGTTTCTCTCTTTCACTCTGTCTCCTTTCCTCTCTCGTTCTCTAAAATCAATAAACAAAAAAAAATAAAATAAAACATAAGCTCAGTAATATCTGTTTTTAAACATTTGCCACTCACTCCTTGTGTAATGGTTTAAATCAAGTACCTGTAGAAACCTGGGCCTGCAGTTATCAAGAATCTGTAGCATGCAGGAAAGAGAGAACTGCTGTGTATGGCATTCAATGCAATTCTGGATTTTTACTGAACAGTGATCACAGGTTCCTGAAAGAAAAATTATTCAGGATGACTTACAGAGAATTACCAGGAGTAAACAAAGTTTCATTTTTTTTTTTACCAAGGTTAAATGACAAGAGATAGACTAAAGTAAAATAATCCAAGACTTTAAAAAAATTAAGATTCTTTTTAGAATAAAAAGACTTCTTTCTCATCCTATCTGTTCTTTGAATCTAACAAACACAACCAAAGACTAGTATGAAAAAACAACACGGTTTATAAGATACGAAATTTGTACTAAAAGATACACAGTAACCGTCAAAATGTAGATCCTCACCCTCCTAAAGCTAAGTAAAACCAGTATTACAAATCTTTTACGTAATAACGAAATTACATTCTAATATTTGAAAGCAATGACAAACAAAACTGGGAAAGGAAATGAAACTGTAGCTTATCTTTTCCCCAGTATGTTCTTTTGGTTCGAGCAGTCCCTAAAATAAAATTAAACATAAAATACCAAATAAAATAAAGTTTGGATTGACAAGTTCAAAAACTATAAAGCCTGTGTCCGGGCATCTTACCACTCCAGAGTCCTGCATAGAAGTCAAGAAAAAGGAAAGCATACAATACAATGGAGTCACTCCGCACCACAAACACGAACTAATTAAGTGAATGCCCTACACTTTCTGGTATTTCTTAAAATGTTAAAACTTAGACTTATGTTAAAAAGTACCTGTAAAGATTTATTGTAACCTACTGAACTATTGTGAAAACTCTGCTTCTGCAGTATAGAACAGCTACTTCCACTAGACCACGGCCACCGACTGATAAACTATCTAAAGACAATAAATACACCGAGCTTCTTTTTGAATGACCAAAGCCAACTCCACAAAATCCGAAGCGTCCGCATTTCTGCAGTTCCGCGGACGACGCTCCCGGATCACACAGGAAGGCAACTCCCCAACCGCCAGGGCTGACCGACGCCCTGCGAGCATTCCGGGTGCGGGCTACCCTCACCGCTCCATTGTCAAATCGCACTCCCACGCCTCGCTCCTCAGCCCCCATCCCAGGACTGTAGGAAGAGCCAAAAAAGAAATCCCCTCGCCCACACTCACTTCCTGTGTGGGGTGTGGGTGTGTCTGCAGACCAGCGCTCTGCTCAAACAAAACCCAATCTGAGGAGAGCCAGACCCCTAAGTCAAGACACAGCCAGCAAGAACCGGCCGGTCCCCGACCCCAGCCTTCCGCCGCCGCAGCCCTTCCTCTTTCTCCCCTCCAGGCCGGCCCCTCCCCCGTGGCGCGCACGCGCGGCCTCTAATCGATCCCCTACCCCCTGACCCCCCTCACCTTAATCATTAGCCACCCTCTTCCCAGGGTCCTGGAGTCGCTGGCCCAGTAAAGGAAGACAGGAGATAGAAGGGTGGAAGAGGATGTGTCGAAAGCCAGTGATCTGCGATTCAGATCTCGGCCTAATAGGCCCCTATAGTCAACAGCAGCGACTGTCACCGCCACCAAAACTGTGCGAGCGGCAGCGCCTGGTTCGGCCCAGCTCACCCGGTTTGGGTTTAGAATGCCTAATTTACTCCCACAGGAACTCCTTCCCCGAAGCTGTGGGCGTTTCTGTGCTGCGCAGACCTAACACCTCGCCACCGTCGCCGCCACTGCTGCTGTTCTGCCGCTGCCGCCGCCTTACCAATCCCTCCTCTACCAAGCGAGCACGACAGTCCGCGGCTTTACGACAGTTCGGAAAGTGAGAGCACTGTAGCCTTCACGCCTCCGTGAACATCTGTTTGTTTCTGCGCTTGCTCAGATCCTAGTTTCTCACAGTCCCGCCCCTTCTTCTCCGATCCTCCCCTTTGTGCTCGCTTTATCAGTTTGTCCGTGAAGCCGTACTGTATCGGGAAGCTCATCACAGTATTTTATTTTCTTTGGTGCTTGTGCGTCTAGTATTTAATCAAAATATTGAATACATCGTAGCTAGTTTTTCGTAACTAAAATTTACAATTAACCAAGTATTGACCATACTTACAGTACAATTAGAAAACATTATGGGTTAGTGTGAGTCCAAAGTCAAACTCGCTAATGACAAAGATCATGGCACCTCACTATTAAAACGAATTTGCTTCCAGAATCAGATCAAACGTGGTCATAGATGTAGGAACTGGTTGTACAATCACACTCATCTTCATAATTATTTATAAAAGTCATTAGATAACAAATGATCCATTATGTGCATTAGGAGGATGTAGGCTTTGGAATCAGACTTCCTTTCAAATCACAGTGATGTACTAAACTAAACCTTTATGAATCAAATAAATAAATAAATAATAAATGTATGTCAATTATACCTCAATCTTAAAATAAAAGCATATCTAAAACAAAAAAAAATCTTAGTTTCCTTTCCTATAAGCTGAGATAACATTATTTACCTCAAAGGTTCTTGTGAGATTAAATAATACAGCTTATATAATGCTTCAAACATTATTTACCAATTAAGTGTTCAATAAACATTAATTCCCTCCCTTTGTCATCAACTTTTTCTCAATACTCTTTCTTTTGTTCACTTAATGTTCTCCATTTTGTTCAGTAGAGAAAATATTTTACAATAATAGGAAGAAAGTATAGGATTGGTTTGGCCAAAAAGTCCATTTAGTTTTTTCTGTAAAATAAAAGACACATTTTTCATTTTCACCGATAACTTCATTGATTTGGATATTTTGAGTATATTGGCTATGTCCCATGTGGTAGAATGTTGACTGTTCTCAATTAATGCATTGATTTGATAGCTGTCAACTTCAACTGTCTACCCAACCATGGAGCATCATCATCCAGTGAGAACTCTCCAGCACAAAACTTCATACGTCACTTTTGACATGTTCAATCAGTCACAGAACCTTCTGTATACACTACACAAATCTTTTTTTTTGCGTTTCATTTGCATTTTACCTCTCTTGACATAATAATGTACAATATGCCAAAAATGCCATGTATTTTCTTCCATCTTCAATATAAAAATGACTACACAAAAATTCACCAATGTTGATTTTTTAATGCATGTTGATATGACAGCTGTCACAATACAATCTAACAAAATTGTTTCAAATAAAGTTCAAGACAATGAAGTGCTACTACAGCAAAAAAAATGAACTTTTTGGCCAACCCAATAGATTGTGTGTGGAAACAGGAAGAGCACTGGATTGGGATTTTTTTTCAATCCTCTTTCTCCCTCTAAATACAAATTCTGCCTGGACTATCTTATCTATTGCCATGGGTTAAACTGTTATTACTAGGCCTATATTTTCTTTATTTTCAGGTCCAGTCTTTTTTCAAAAGCTCTTGACCAGTGCTCCTCAGTAAAGTAGGCAGTCACATATAGTTGTTGAGCACTTGAAATGTAGTTGGTACAAACTGAAAAATGCTGTAAGTGGAAAATATATATTCAATTTCAAAATTACAATACAACAAAAACTTGTAAAAATCTCAGTACATTTTAATATTGATTACATGTGTAAATAATATTGTGGATATATTGGGTTAAATCAGTGGTTCTCAAGCAGGGATGATTTTGCTCCCCCACCTCCCTTCCCCAGAACATTCTGCAATATCTGGAAACATTTTGGCTGTCACGACTAGGGCCAGGGTGTGTGGCTAGTAGCATCTACTAACAAAGAGGCCAGGGATGATGCTAAAGGCCCTACAATGCACAGGATAGCACTACACAACAAAGTGTTGCCTGGCCGAAAATGTCGATAGTACAGTTGAGAAATCCTGAGGTTAATTAATTAAAATATACTATTAAAATTAATTTCAACTGTTTCTTTCACTTTTTAAAATATGGCTACTAGAAATTACATTTATAGCTCATACAATATTCCCATTGGACAGCACTGACTGATCTAGACACATATAACTAACTGCACTGGACATGTCATTTCCATTTTAATCTCCCAAGGCACCTCTAACACATCATGTCCTTAATTAATTAATTAACTAATTAATTAATTAATGTAGGTATATTGTATTTACACCCGATCCATTTTGGGCTTTCCTGCCTCAGCCAATAGGATCAAGTTATCTAACCAGAAACCTAAAGGTCATCTTGAACTATTCCCTCTTCCTCATTCCCTATCTCTAATCAATCTATACATCCTTCCATTTCAGCCTCTCAAATATCTCAGATATTGAAAATCAATCCATTTCTGTCCATACTCTGCACCAGTCTAGCTCTTTAGTATCTTTACTCTTCATTTGTTTAATAAACAATAGTCAAGCAGTTGCAATGTGCTCGACATTGTGCTGGGCACTGGGAGTACTAAATATATACATAATCACTGCTTTACTGGCTGTTTTACCAGACCCAGAAAGCAAATTCATTATTTACACTATAATGTGGAAGGGATCAGATGGTGTAATTGTATGCTGAGAACACAAAGATGGAACATGGTAGTAAAGCCAAGAGAAGGTGATGTTTAAAGTAACTTTAGCAACATTAATAAAGACAGTTAAAGAAATCCAAAGGCGAGAGCATTCCAGACAGTAAGATCAGCACATGCTAAGATACAGAATCCTGTACCTGAAAGAGCATGAAGCAAATTTTCTACTAGGAGCTACTAAATGTATCACACAAGGAAACTATGAGGGAAGAAAAGTAGATAAAAATCATTAAGTAAGGCTGTTTTGCTAGGATAAGAAGTTTGTCCTAATTTATTCTTAAAACTGTGGGAAGCCATTAAGGGAGGTCAATAAGAGGACTAACAATCCAATTTGACTATTAGAGATCCCTTTTACATTAGCAAAATAGAGGGAGGGTTGAGAGGAGCATAAGCAGAGGGGAGAAGACCAGTTGGGATGGCAGATAGAAGGTACAGAGGGTGGTAGAAATGAGAATGAGAAGGAACAGGCTCAAGAGATAAGAATATTAAAGAACTAATGAATACAGGTGGTATTGGTGCCATTCAAGAAAGAAACACAATTTGCAAAACCCAACTTTTTTGATTTGGGATTTCTGGTTGGGGGCAGCACAAAAGAGGAGGTTGTGGGAAAGAAAATGATTATTTCTTCATTGGGCAAGCTGAGTTTGAGGTGTCTAACATTTACCCACAGGGGAGATTCCAGCCAACTGTTGGATACATGGGTCTGGAGCTCAGAAGAGAGGTTTGGGCTAAACTTATTTGTGATAACTGACACAAAAATTATGAATGAGGTCACCCAGAGTATAAGTGAGAAGAGACAGACATGTAGAGCAGTCTGGTACTTTAAGAGTTGAAGAATGAAAAGAAATTCCAGAAGGATATGGAAGGGGGAAAAAACTAGAAAAGTAGGTAATAAGCCAAATAAGAAAAAGAGTTCTGCCCTGGCAGGGTAGCTCAGTTGCTTAGACGATCATCCCAATATGCCAAGGTTGGGGGTTCCACCCCTGGTCAAGGCAAATACGAAATCAACCAATGAACACATGAATAAGTGAAACAACAAATTCATGTTTCTCTCTCTCTCTCTCCTCCCCCCTCTCAAGTCAGTAAATAAAAACCATTTTTAAAAGAGTTTCAATATCAAAGTGGGTGATGAAGAATATGAAATGTTCATTGGTTTGGCAGAGAGGAGATCTGTAAATAAGAGCAGCTTCAACAGCTGTCCTATATTTTAGAACAGAGGTTTTCTTCTGGGGTTGATTTGACTCACAGGGGTTATGTGTTAATGTCTAGAGATATTTTTGGTTGTTACTACTAGGAAGATGCTACTGGCATCCAGTGAATAGAGGCCTGGGATGTTGCTAAACATCTTAGAGTGAACAGAACAACCCCCTACAAAAAGAAATTATCTTTGCGTCAATTATTATTGGCTCAAAATGCCAATAATATCCCAATTGAGAAGCCCAGATTTAGAAAGGACAGAACAGTGAAGATAGACAAGGGCTAGTACTTTTTCATGAAATTTGTAGTAAATGTAAAAAGAAAGACACACACCTAGAAGAATCAAGAAAAGTTATGCTGAAGGGAATCAAGAAAAGTTATGCTGAAGGGAAAACAGCCAGCAGAAAAAAAGAGAGGTGAAAAATAATGGAAATAAAGGGATGCTTGCTCTGACTGGTGTAGCTCAGCAGGTTGAACGGTGTCCTGCAGACAGAATGGTTGCCAGATTGTCTCCCGGTAAGGGCACATGCCTGGGTTGCAGGCCTGGTCCCCAGGTAGGGGCATGCGAGAGGCAACTGATCTATGCTTCTCTCACATATTTTCTCCCTCTCCTTCTCTCTCCCATCCCCTCTCCCTAAAAATAAATAAATAAAATCTCTTAAAAAGGAGGGAGAATGCTCAGGAAGCAGAGCAGATGGAATTCAAAGCTCAGATGGAAGAATTAGCCTTGGACAGGGGAAGGCATAGTCCTTTCACTGCAACAGGTGAGGAGGGGAAGGAAGGGATTGTACAATGAATTGTTTGTTACCTTCAGGGGGAATATTGAAGACTTTCTCAATGAATGACCCTCATTTCTCTGTGAAACGTGAAGTAAGGCCATTGACTAAGATATCTGGTTTTTGAAATGGCTAGGTGGAGAGTAATTAGAAGAGAGGCTAAGAAAATCAGAACAGTCACTAATATGATGGCAGGGTGGATATTAGATGGACTACAAATCAAAGGTAGGAAGCCCAGAGCAGAAAAGGCCGAGACAGAGAGGACAGGTGCCACAAGGCTGCATTTAGGGGAATAACTGTAGATTATTGGGGTGGGACATATCTCTCACCTGAATTATATACAGGAGTCTCCTGATCTCTATGCTTCTGCTTCCACCACTGCCACGACACCACTCCCATTCAGTCTTAAACCACTATCAGCATATGGCAGCAAATAGCCCTGGCTGGTGTGGTACAGAGAATTGAGCAGTGACCTGTGAACCAAAAGGTTGCTGGTTGGATTCCAGGTCAGGGCCCTTGCCTGAGTGGCCTGCCAGGTCCTGCTCTGGGGCATGCGAGAGGCAACCAACTGAAATTGCTCTCACACATTGATGTTTTTCTGCCTCTCTTTCTCCATCCCTCTGAAAATAAGTAAAATCTTAAATATATATATATATATATATATATATATATATATATATATATATATATATATATGGCAGCAAAGAAATGGATGAAGTCTTCTTTCTTTCTCCCTCCCTCCTTCCTTCCTTCCTCCCTTCCTTCCTTCCTTCCTTCCTTCCTTCCTTCCTTCCTTCCTTCCTTCCTTCCAAGAAAGCAAGCCCAGGCTCAGTGGACTGAGTGCCAGCCTGGGAACTGAAAGGTCACTGGATTGATTCTTGGTCAGATGGCAGAAACTGATTGAGACACTAAGTTGCATAAAATCCTTCAATAACTCTATCGCCTTCAGGATAAACCCCTAGGCTGGAGAATAAGGCTCTTCAAATTCCTGATTCTGCAGTGCAATTTCATACCTTCCCATCCTATTCCCTACCCCAGCTCTTAGACACCCAGGGACTTCTCAAGCTACTTTTAGTTCTCTAGAAAAAAATATTCCGTCCAATATCTCCCAGGCTTTTCACCTACTATTCCTTATGTTTCAAAACACTCCTCTCTCCTCCACATCCCCACTCCTGCTTTATTTTCTTAGTAAACTCATATCCATTCCTCACAGTCCTCCTCCACAAAGCATTTCCTTACCTCTCTCCCCCAACCCCATGATGGAACTAATAATCACTCCCACTTTTGTATTCTCTTCAATCTTTGTATATACTTTTATCATAAGTATTATAATTATTTACATACATGCCTATCTTTTCCAGAAAACTAAAATACAAAAAATATATAATGTCCTTCTCTTTCTAGCAGAAAATTATCACTCAAATATTTAATAAACTTACTGAATAGGGAGGCTGGTGTTTTACTTTCACTTCTGCCACTAGGAAAGCCAGAAATCCTTTTTTTAACTTTTTAAAATAGATTTTTTAAAAGTTATTGATTTTAGAGAGAAAGGAAGGAGGAGAGAGAGAGGCACCAATTATGTTGTTCCATTTATTCATGCATTCATTGGTTGATTCTTGCATGTGCCCTGACCAGGGATCAAACCACAACTTTGGCCTACTGGGATGCCGCTCCATCCAACTGAGTACCCAGCCAGGGTCCAGAAATTCTTAGTCTTAGCCAAATCACTTGAATTCTTCCAAATTTTTTTCTCACCTGAGGAAAGATCAGGGCTATCCAACACATACTCCAAACCAAATTCTGCCTGTCTGAAACTACAGCAAAATAATGTTTACCAAATTAGCCTGTAACGTGGGTCAGCAGTGCCTACCTACCTGTTAGGCAGCAATTTGAGAAGCTTCTCTAAACATGAAAATACTGAGCTGAACTAGTGGGTCATCTGCAATAACTGGAAAAAAGGAACACTTCTACAAATTACCAAAGTCAGAGGAGAAGACCGGCGTGTCTGCAGTCCACTGCGTGTGTCACGATTTTACAGAATTCGCAGGTGAGGGGAAGTCAGCACGTGGTCGGCCTTGTGAGCTCTTTGGGAGAAACTGAAGCAGAGTCTGGAGATTTAGCACAGTGAGAGGGAGACCGTAGGGACTTGCTGAACATGTTCACTGAACTCTTTCCTCAGATGAAAAGTTTGGGGAAGAATCAAAAGGACCTAAGAGGTGCACTAGTCAGAATGCTTAACAATTCAGAACTTTTTACTTTCCGATTAATGCACCAAGATATCATTCGGGTTTGAAACTGAAAGGAAAATACTATAGATTTCACAACACTGTTAATTTAATCAAGGCAGTACTGGTATAATTTTTAAAAAATATATTTTATTTATTTTTAGAGAGAGGGTTAGGGGAAAGGAAGGAGAGAAACACTGATGTGCAAGAGAAACATCAATTGGTTGCCTGTCACCTGCTGTAACTGGGGACAAGGCCCGCAACCCAGGCATGTGCCCTGACTGGGAATCCAAATGGCAACCTTTTGGTCTGCAGGTTGGCATTCAATCCACTGAGCCACACCAGCCAGGGCAAAATTTTATTTATTAAATTTGATTTCAGGTTACAAGACTGCAAAAAGAGACTGTGCTTAGCTTAAAAATTAAGAACCTTTGTTATAGTACATACAGAAAGACAGACATAAGAAAACAGAAACAGGAATAAAAGAGTCATTAGATACAGCACTTATTTCCTACTACTAACATAACCACAGAATTATTGACCATACTTATATTTTGAAAAAGTAAGGAGATACTTGGTGGGAGGACCTCAAAAGACTGTACAATTTTGATGAGTACTTATCAATTTTTAAGTTTCTCTGATTATCTTTAGAATATAACCTGCAAGATATATTTGAATTACCAAGCACTAATACTATTCTGAAAAAAACTGAGGTAACAAATTATGGACTCACAAGGAAACATAAAATGCTTTGGATTTTGTAGACAAGCATTCCGAAATATCCTGAAATATTTCTGGCTATCTGGCCAAATTTGGGGCATGGTTTTGAGGCCATCTGGTGTTGTGAAAATATATTTTAAAAATAAAACTGTAGAAAATGAAAGGGAAAGCCACCATCCACTATGTTAATGTAAGTCTAATAGCACAACTGAAGTGTCCAGGTTGACAATTATTTTCAGAAAAAGTTTAGTCTATTAATTACCAGTATTTTTATATACTTGGTCAAAGTTGGTCATAGGTTTACCACTGAACATTTACAGTAAGTTGTTTTAACTCTTTATGGAATGCTTTTGCAATACTGTTTTTAAATCATTTTGGCAAATGATTGCTAAAGGGTTCATTTCGGTTAGCAATTTAAAAATTCACAAGTTTCTGCCCTGGCTGGTGTAGCTCAGTGGATTGAGTGTCAGCCTGTGAACCGAATGGTTGCCAGTTCAATTCCCAGTCAGGGCACACGCCTGGGTTGCAGGCCAGGTCCTCAGTACAGGGCACACAAGGGGCAACCACACATTGATATTTCTCTCCCTCTCTTTCTTCTTCTCTCTCTCTCTCTCTATTAAAAAATGAATAAATAAAATCTTTTTTAAAAATTAAAAAAATTCGCAAGTTTTCAATCTTAAAAAGTTAGGCTGTATAGTCTCCAAAGTCCCTTAGGGCTCTAACATTTCATGATCTGCCTCAGACCTGATAAGATTTACATGCAAACCCTGTGCATATTGCAAGTTTTAAGTGTGATTTACATATGGGTGAATTATTTGCAAAATCATAACAGGAAGTACAGATGTTTTTATGTACTTGTTTGTCATTTATACATCATATAAAGCTTCCAAGACATTGTTTCCCTGAATTATAGTGGTATTTGTCTAATTGCCTGAAGTGTATCTTAATTATGGTTTTGGATTACAGAATTACAAACAGACACTGCTTTGTTTAGTTTATAGATTATAGAGTACTTTTAAAATGCTGATATACAGGGCTCCTTTTATTACAAAATCTTTTATTACAAAATCATAAGCATGTAATTCTGTAACATAGCAATATCACACTCAAGTACATCACATGACATTTTAGGTGAAATGTTCAAATTAAAACTATAAATTATTACACCCATATTATTACCCTACCAACCACACTCAAGCAGGTCTTCCTTTGGACTCTGTATTTGGGAAATATTTAGAAGTAAGGATGTAGAAGAAGACTGAAAAGAATTAAATGAGACTGCCCATGTAATAAAAGGAGATTTTAAAAATATTTAATATCTTGACTATGAATACTTTTTCATACTCAGAGCTCCTGGTAAGATTTTAACTGTTTTTAACTTTTCATAGAGCATAACTCACTATCGTATTACTGTTTCAGAAATTTAGGAAGATTATTTAGAGATTTTAAATTAACATCTTTATTTTTTAATTAGCTCAAAATTTAAAAGCTTAAATTTTTTTTTTTATTGATTGATTTTAGAGAGAGAAAGAGAAACACTGATTTGTTGTTCCACCCATTTTTGCATTCATTGTCTGTTTCTTGTATGAGCCGGGACCAGAGAGGGAGCCTGCAACCTTGGCGTAGCAGGATGATGCTCTGACCAGAGGAACTAGCCAGCCAGGGCAAATTTTTTAAATTCTGAAACCACAAATTTATCAAAGTTGTTGATGATCAAATTCTAAAATCTTATTTATTTAGATTATTTGTATAAATAAAATCTTTCTACTATGAACCATTCAAACACGAATTTAGGATGGAGTTAAACTAGGAAAGAGTGCCACCTACTGAATCAAGATTACCTAAACATCTCAACATGAAGTTCATTTTTCAGAACCTCTGAAGTTCTAGCATTTTTTTCCTCAAAGATGCTCATTTAAGAGGATCTTCACACAGAAAATGTTCTTTACAAATCATTCAACAAAATGTTCTAATCTTGTAGAAGGTAAGAGACTGGTCACGTATGCTTATCATTCCCAACGTCACCCCAACAAATGATGAAAGAACCAAAGAGGTGCAAACTCAAAGAACAAGAAAACTGGAGGCCATCTACAAGCAAGTTATTCCACTAAATCTGTAAGATAGAATTCAGGTAGAGAACTAGTGATTGTTGTTGCAGAGTAAAAAGAAAAAATAGCGACACCATAAAATACTACCAAAGGGGCTGCACCGGTGAGGGACCTGAAATGCCTTGTACAACACACCAGAGGCTAGGAATATGGACCAACAACAAGGGAGGCCAAGAAAAAAATGTAGAAATAAAAACAGCAGTGATTCCTGCAATTTTAAGTCTTTACGTGGCATGGTCAAACCTCTGCATGCCTCTCTTCGCCAGGTAAAGAAGTCCTAAGCTAAAATCAAGGGCAGGGAGTTCTGAAAAGAAACATCGTACCAGCGTAGGAGACTAGAGCAGCTAGTGTGACAACCCACACCAAATATTTCACATTTGAATACTCATAGGCTTCTCCTGCCCACCCCTGCCTAGCAGTACGCATCACTCTTTTACACAGACTTCACATTTAGTTTTATAGTATATCATTTAAAAATATTTATTGACTCCTTGGCTAGGTGGCTCAGTTGGAGTGTCATCCTGTACACCAAAGGTTGGGGGTTTGATTCTTAGGCAGGGTGCTTACAGTAGGCAACCAATCAATGTTTCTCTCTCACATCTATGTTTCTCTCTCCCTACCTCTTTCTCACTTTCTCTCCTTCCCGTCTCTCTAAAATCAATAAACATATCCTAGGGATTGGAAGAACCATGATGTCTTCAAAATATATTTATTAACAATCAAGATATTCCAGATATTTGAGGAAAACCTGTAAAGTGAAAGAGACTAAAATGAACATTTTTCAAAAATGACTATAGAGCCCTCACTGGTGTGACTCAGTGAATTGAGTCCCGACCTGCAAACCAAAGGGTCGCTGGTTCGATTCCCAGTGAGGGCACACGCCTGGATTGTAGGCCAGGTCCCTGGTTGGGGGCATGTGAGAGGCAACCAGTTGATGTATCTCTTACACATTGGTGTTTCTCTCCCTCTCTTTCTCCCTCCCTTCCCATCTCTCTAAAAATAAATAAATAAATAAATTTTAAAAATGACTATAGAGAGCAGAGATAATTTAACAAACAGAAAAAATATGTTAAATCCCTAAGAGCCTCGGAAATTGAAAACCATACTGCATCCTTATAATAGCAAAAGGATACCATGAAAAAAGCAAAAAGGAATGCTTAAGAATCAAAATGATGACTTCTGAAATTAAGATTCAGTAGAAGGAAAGGTTGAAAGATAACACCAAGAAAATCTTCCAGGATGCAATACAAAAAGGAAAAGGAATATGAGAGAAAATGTAAAAGGTATAAAGGACTAATCCTAGAGGTCAAGTATCTAATAGAAGTTCCAGAAAAGGTGAACGAAGAATATGGAGGAAAAAATTATGAAAGAAATAATAAAATCCTAGAATAAAGAGTCCTAAAATCCTAAAATTGTTTATTCCTTTATCTCTTGATAGACACTCAGGTTCTTTCCACCATTGGCTGCTATAATAATGCTATCATAAGCAGTCATGTACAAGTATCTACTTGAGTCCCTGTTTTCAATTCTTTTGGATATATACTAACAGTGGAATTACTGGACCATACAGTAAATCTATAACTAGCTTTTTGAGAAACCACCAAACTGTTTTCCACAGTGGCCATACAATTTTACATTCCCATCAGCAATACATGAGGGTTCCAATTTCTCCATATCCTTGCCCAGACTTGCTTCTGTCTTTTTGATGATAGTCATCCTGGTAGGTGTAAAGTTGTATCTCATTGTGGTCGCACTGTTATATTCTTTTAGCGGGTTACCCTAGAAATTACCACAATTATTCTTACTTAACAAAACACCATATTGTTACTTTTATTATCCTCCTGAGAAAAATCTATAAATGGATAAACAACATTTACCACATACCCACCCATGCACACGTCACTCAGAACATTTTGTCATGTATTGTAATTCTATACCATTTAAATGCCACAAGACATTATTACATTTTTCATACCCCCTACTTTTACAGTCATTGTGATTTAAGTTTATCCTCATAATTATAATTTTCTCTGGTCCTCATGGCTTTCTGCATGTGACCTTTCACGCATGATTACTTCCTCCTGCATGATGAGCACTTCCAGAATATTCTCGAATGCTTAACTGCTGCTAACAATTTCTTTTATTTGTCTTTAAAATGTATCTCTTTTGCCTTCATTATTGAAGTGTTTCTAGGGTGGTGCTTATTTTCTCACAGCACTCTGAAGACACCACTCCAATGTCTTCTGAAGCTCTTATCTTTGACACATCAGTGGTGAGTTTACTTATAGCTTTTTCAAAGTTAATCTGTCCTTTTTTTCCTGGCTGTTTTAAGATTTTTTTCCTCTGTCTTGACTTGCTAAAGTTTCTTCTTTGTGGGTTTAACTGAGGATTTACCTTACTCATTCTGCTTGGGCTTTGGAGGGCTTTCCTGAATTAATAGATAATTAGCAATCATCTCTTCAAAATATTGTCTCAGAGCCACTCTCTTTCTTCTAGTGTTTCAGTTAAACTTGTTAGATCTTCTCACTCTATCTGGTATATCTCTTGCCCTTTTTACAGTATGACCTGTATTTTAATTATTCCTTGTTTCGTCCTGGATAGTTTCTTCTGAAATTTATTCCAGCACCTAATTCTCTCTTGATTTGTGGCTGATCTATTAAACCAATTTTTAAAATTTGGTATTATATTTTTACTTCTGGAATTTCTGCTTTTCCCACATCTGCTATATCCCTTTTATGAGTTTACAGTTCCCTGCTAAAGTTTTCAAGCTTGGCTTTGTCTTTAATCAGAGTTATTTTATAAAGTCTGGGCCTGAAAAGTTCCATTTCTAGAGTTCTTGTGTATCTTTTTCAGCTATTTATTGTCCTTGCAGGTTCTAACTCATGGCACCTTGTCTCTTTGTGTGCCTCTGTATCTTTTGTTGTGTTCAAGACGTGCTTGAAATTGCATTTAAAGAAACCATATAAGATCTCTTATGATATTAATTTCTACCACAAATAATTTTTATTTGTGTCTGCCAGGGGCTCAAGGTAGTCAGCGGGAAAGAACTAAAGTGTACGATTTGCTGCACCGCAATGTAAAGTCAAGGAAAACCACCATCCATATCTTTTCTCCCAGACAATAGACTATCATGGCTCTAGCCCAAAGCGGGGGCTGCGTCACCATTTTTGATGAGTACCGTGTACCAATCCTCATCCCTCCAGCTCAGCAAAGCTTCTCAAAGTGCGACTTAGTCTTTCATTTGCCTTCTTAGGATTCATGTACACACCTAGGATGAAAGTGCTCCTGACACTAATATAATGTTATATGTCGATTATACCTATTAAAAAATGGTGTTTCTGGCCCTGCTGGGTAGTTCAGTTGGTTAGAGCATCATTCCAGCACACCAAGGTTGTGGGTTTGATTCCCCATCAGGCAACATACAAGATGCAACCAATGAATGCATAAATACATAGAGCAACAAATTGATGTCTCTCTTTCTCTATATCTTTCTCTCTCTCCCCCTCACTTCCTTTCTCTCTAAACATCAATAAGTTAAAAAGAAATGGTGTTCCAAAATGGCTCACTTCTCTGGGTCCTGGTCCTCTCCTATATTTTGCCTTATATTTCTTCACTAAATTATTTGCCATTTCATGATATTAAGACATTTATAGCTTATCTAGCTTTTCTACTCATCTTCAATTGGAAGGTGGATACAATTCACCTAGTTTACCATAATTTAAAGCCAAATGTCCTGCTTTCAAGTTTTAGTCTTAGGATCTCTTTTCAGTTTTCACAGTATCTTATTCTCTCCCTAAGCAATTTCATATGCTACTTGATGTATATGCCAATATTTCAGAGTTCTATATCTTTGTCCAGATATTTCTTCTGAGTATGAGAATTGACACCTCTACTTGAGTGTGTCATAGGAAACTCCAACCCAGGATGTATTTGCAGCTACATGTCAGTGATTCCAGCCATAGATATATACATAGTACATGTGTTCTAATGATACATTTATTTTTTCATTCAATTCCTACATCTTTTAGGTAGATATTATCACCAAAGTTTTAATTTGTATTTCTCTGATCTGGTGAGATTAAATGGTTTTAATTTGATCTCATGCCAAATTTACAAACAGAGAATCAGGTTATACAAGTAATTTTCCAAAATTCAAAAGAAGTGTTTAATAAAGCAGGTCTGGATTTCTGCTGTCTGCCATAATGGAATAACAGGACATCACTGCCCTGCCTTACACAATTAGAAAATCAGACATGACATGTGAAACAACAGTTTCCAGATACTAGACAACTAGCAGTGTGACTCAGTGAGCCTGAGAGAAAGTGAACAAACCAGGGGAACCCTTTAAGTGCTCCGATTCTCTCTCTGCCTTGGAAGAGTGTCCTGGCTGAAACACTGAGAGGTGGAACTCAGGCAAACCTGATTGACTTTACTAAACTGAGAGGGCAGAGATTTAATGGAGCATGGAAAACTAAAATTTACAAGGCAGAAACCCCAAAAAGTGGAAGCTATGAAAAGAGAAAGGGGAAGCTCACAAAAACGTAAGAGGGCACCTTAAGTCTTTGAGTACTGATCTACACATGTATATGAGTAAACTACTAAGGATAGGAAAAGAACCTTTAGAAAAGAGTACACAAATCACTCCAGAACTCATATAGGGCTGTAAACAGTCCAAATGGAAAGACCTCCAAATACATGGGGGTATAAAGTAGAAACCTCGGAAAGTCATTAACTCAGGAGTCAGATCAAATTAGGCCCAAAGTAGAGTCTCTTTGGATCCATCCTAACAATGCTTAGAAGCAAGCCTCAAAAAGACCAAACTTATTCCAAGTATCTTAATAGGGTGCCAGAACAAAAGTCAAAACAATTAAAGAAATACAAATAACTGAACACCCAAGAATGTAGAGTTCCCAGTGTTTTTTGCCCCAAAGAGAAGGCCAAAAATTCAAAGAAGCAGAAAAATAGGACCCATAACCAAGGGAAAAATTAATTAATAGAAACAGATGCAGAGCCCTGACTGGTGTAGCTCAGTGGTCTTCAGTCCAGAGTTTGCTTCTTGGTCAGGGCACATGCCTGAGTTGCAGGACAAGTCCCCAGATGGGGGCGTGCAGGAGGCAACTGATTGATGTTTCTCTTTCTCTCCCTCTCTTCCTCTAGCTCTAAAAATAAATAAAATCTTTTAAAAAAACTGCTTTAAAAACATGCAGAAATGATACAGCTGATAAAATTAATAAAGAACATTAAAACATCTATTATAAAGATACTCCATTTGATTAAAAAGGTACAGAAAACTACAAGCATGATTTTAAAAATATAAAGTAAAATGTAAAAAAGGCCCACATGAAATTTCTGTGTGTGAAAACACAATATCTAAAATATACAACACCTAGATGGGATTACAGACAGGTTAGACACTCCAGAATAAAAAATAAATCAGTAAATGTGAAGAAAAAGAAAAATAGAAACTATTCAAAATAAAACACACAGGCTCTGGTCCAGTAGTTCAGTCAGTTAGAGTAATGCCCTGATATACCAAAGTTGCAGGTTCAATCCCCAGACAGGGCACATGCAATAATCAACCAATCAATGCATCAATAAGTAGAAAAATAAATTCAATGTCTCTCTCTTGCTCTCTCTCCTTCTGTCTTTTTCTCTCCCTTCTTCTTTCTCTCTAAAATCAATAAACACAAAATTTTAAAAAATTAAAAGTAAAACACAGAGAGAAAAAGAGTGAAAAAACAAATGAACAGAGCATTGGTGAGCTGTGAAAAGTTATCCAACACCATAGTTATGTATAATTTCAGTCCCAGAAGGACATATGGGATGGTGGGAATTGAAGAAGTAGCCAGGAAATTTTGCAAATTTGATGAAAAACATAAACTCATTAATCCAACATGTTCAGTGAATACTTAAGCAAATAATACACAAAAAACAACACCATGGTACATAATTAAATTGCTAAAAAAACAAACAAACCAATGTTTAAATCTTAAAAACAAGCAGAAAAAAGACATGATATACAGAAGAAAAAATACAATAAAGATAGCTCACATCTTACTAGAAACACTGGAAACCAAATGTGAGGGAGGTGGTATCCTAAAAGTTCTGAAATTAAAAAATTGCCAACCAAGAATTCTATACCTAGCAAAAATATCTCAGAAAAATAAAGACTTGCAGATTATGAAAGCTGAGAAAATTTATCTCTTTTGTCAGCACTAAAAAATAATTTTTCAAATAATCTTTCAGTAGAAGGAAAATAATACCAGATAGAAATTTGGAAATACAGAGTAGATAAAGAGATATATAGTAAATATAAAGCTAAATTATAAAAAACTAATATTATTATTTTTCTTTCTTTAAAAGTTAACTTACTATATAAACCAATAGTTGAACAATCTATTTTAGTTTACTATATATTCAAGTTAATCGTATGACAAAAGATGGGAGATAACAAGTGAAATAGGCTGTTATATAGTTCTTATTCTGTATATGCAGTATTTCAATACTATTTAAAGATTGACTGTGATAAGTTAAATATTTGAAATGTAAACTCTATATCAACTATTAAAAATGCAAAAATAAGAGGAGTAACTACTAAGCCAATACAGAAGTTAAAACTGAATCATAAAACACTTCTCAATTAATGCAAAGAAGCCAGGAAAAATAGAACAAAAAATAGATGGTACAAATAGAAGACAAAACATAATAAACAGAGACCAAGGTGGTGGATTTAAACCCAATCATATCATAATCACAATCAGTTTTCAAGGATGTTCAACCTTTGGTGTCTCTGAGCCACACTGGAAGAACAGTTGTTTTGGCCACACATTAAATACATTGCAACACATAATCACAATAAAGTTTTATAATACTTTAAGTAAATTTATGATTTTGTGTTGGGCCACATTCACAGCCATCCTGGGCTGCATGCAGGATGTCAGTTAGAGTAATGGCCTGATATACCAAAGTCGCAGATGTTTTAAAAAGCAAGACCCAATTATAAGCTGTCTCTAAGAAAATATTCTAAATTTAAAGACACAGGTAGGATAAAAATAAAAGGATAAAAGATATACTATGCTAATACTAATAAAAAGAAACTTGAAAAAGAAATATTAACAGAGCAAATATCCAAGAAATGGATATTATCCCAGACAAAGCCATTTAACAATGATAAAGGGGAGAAATTTATCAATAGACTATAACAATCTTAAATGTGTAAGCACATAACAACAGAAACTTGAAGTGCATTAATAAAAATTTGATAAAACTTAAATTAGAAATGAACAAATAACAATCAGTACTAGAGATTTTAACATGTTGCTATTAATAACTGATAGAATAGATTAAAAATCAGTAAGGATCTGAATATAATATGGATTTCCCCGATTTCAAAATCTATTACAAAGCTATAGTAATTAAAACAATACAATTTTGACTTCCAGTCAAGATGGCAGTGCACATAAACATGGCTCATCTCCTTGAACAATCACATCAAAATTACAACTAAACTGTAGAACAACCACCATTCAGAACCATCAGAAATTGAGCTGAATGGAAGTCCTACAACTACAAAGTTAAAAAAGAAACCACATTGAGACTGGTGGTGGGGGGGGGGGTGGAGATGCAGAGTAGGTTGCTCCCACACCCATATGTAGCAGATAAAAATTGGAAAGGATATCTCAGGAGTAAAGGGTCCCAGCCCGACACCAGACCAGCCACTCTAGGGTTCCAGGCCAGGAAGATCAGTCACCATAATGTCCAGCTGTAAAAACCAGAGGGGAGTAAGGCTATAAAGACAGAAACTGCTGTAGTCCCAGGCAGGTCCGCTTAAAGGGCCCATGCACGGACTTACTCAGACACTCCCTCTAAGTTCCAGCATGGGGGCAGCTGATGGAAAGGCATCATCACATATGGGGATGAATGAAATTGTCCAGCAATAGGGTGAGAGCTGGGGGACAACATTCTCCCAAACAGAAGCCCTGCGAGAGGCCATTGTTTCTTTTTGAGCCCACCACTCAGAGAATACAGAACCAGCAGGCAGGCACCATATCTGAGATTTTATCAACCTGGTTCACACAGTACCCCCCCCCCCCGCTGCCGCTTTGGTGATTCCATGAGGCCCTGCCCCACCCACTTTCAGGCCCACCCAACTATTTCAAATGGTTTTTCAATATGAATGGAATGTCTTGGCTCACACTTCAGATTTTCCTAAATTCCTTCAAACAAGAAGCATCTAGCTTTGGCGAGGCCCATACCTCTCACTAAGTTGTCCTAGGCTCAGCACTAGCAGCAGCTAGCCTTGAGTCACAACTTGGCTTTGCCTGGAAAGCTCTACACTCAGTATAAGTAGCAGACTTCTGCAGATCACTTTGTAGTTTATGCTGTGTGACCCAAAATAGAACACAGGCTGACCTTGAATGTACCAACAGCAATCAAGACTCAACTACAACAGCAGGATGTATATAGCCCACAGGGTGGGTGTACCTTGAGTACCCAGCTTGGGTAATAGGGGAGGTTGTGTCATTGGACCCTATAGGACACATACTACATTAGGCCAACCTACCAAGTATGGGAGGCTAACAGCTCTATCTAATACATAGACACAAACACAGGGAGGCTGCCAAAATGAGGAGAAAGAGAAACATTGAAACAAAATGAAAGAAGAGAACAAACTCTAGAAAAAGTACTAAACAAAATGGAAACAGGCAAAACAGAGACAATCTACTAGATGCAGAGTTCAAAACAATGGTTATAAGGGTGCTCAAGGAATTTATTGAGAACCTCAACAGCACAAAAAAGATCCAGTCAGAAAGGAAGAATTTATAGGGATTCAACAGTAGGGTAGGTGAAGGCAAAAAAAAAAAAATTGACTTGGAATATCAGGGAACAAAAGACAACCAATCAGAACAGCAAAAATTAAAAAGAATCCAAACAAATGAGAGTACTCATAAAGCCTCTGTGACAACTTCAAGTATACCAACATTCATATCATCGGAGTGTTGAAAGGAGAAAAGAGAGAGCCAGAAATTGGAAACCTAATCTGAGTAAGTAATGAAAGAAAATTTCCCTAGCTGGTGAAGGAAATAGACATACAAGTCCAGGAAGTTCAGAGAACCCCCCAAAAGATGAACTCAAAGAGGCCCATACCAAAACACATCATAATTAAAATGCCAAATGTTAAATACAAAGAGATAATCTTAAAAGCAGCAATAGGAAAGCAGTTAGTTACCTACAGGGTAATTCCCATAAGACTGTGAGCTGATTTCTCAAAAGAAACTTTCCTGGCTAGAGGGATTGGCAAGAAATATTCAAAGTGATGAAAAGCCAAAACCTACATACAACCAAGTTTACTCTACCCAGTAAATCTATCATTTAGAATTGAAGGACAGATAAAGAGCTTCCCAGACAAGAAAAAATTAGAGGAGTTTATCACCACCAAACCAGTACTATATGAAATGTTTAATACAGGGTCATCTTTAAGAAGAAGATGATGATACCCCTGGCTGGTGTAGCTCAGTGGATTGAGCGCGGGCTGCGAACCAGGCATCGCAGGTTCGATTCCCAGTCAGGGCACATGCCTAGGTTGTAGGCCATGTCTCCCAGCAACCGCACATTGATCTCTCTCTCTCTCTCTCTCTCTCTCCCCCTCCCTCCCTTCCCTCTCTAAAAATAAATAAATCAAAAAAAAGAAGAAGATGATGATCAAAAACATAAAAAATAAAATGGCAATAAATACATATCTATCAACAATTGATTCTAAAAAAAACAAAATAAATAAGGATAAAAGAAACAGAATCAAAGATACAGAGAACATTTCAATAGCTGCCAGATGGGAGGGGGGTCAGGGGTGAAGAAAACATGAAGAGATCCAGAAGTACAAATTAGTAGTTATAGAATAGTCACGGGGATGTAAAGTACAGCATAGGGACCAGAGTAGCTAAAGAACATATGTATGCATGACCCATAGACATTGACAAAGGTGTGAGGATTGCCTCAGGAAGTGGGGGGGGGGGTTATTTGGAATGGACAAAGTTGGAAAAATTTGGACAGCTATAATAGCATAAATAATAAAAAATAATTTAAAATTTTAAAATACGAAGTGAAATAATATGGTTTTGACATAAACACATACATACAGATCAATGGAACACAATAGAGAGCACAGAGATTATCCCAGGCATGTATGTTCCATTAATTTATGACAAAGGAGCCAAGAACAATGCAATAGTGGAAGAAGAGTCTTCTTAATAAATAGTGTTAGAAAAAAATATAAATAAATAAATGGTGTTAGGAAAACTGGTAACCATATGCCAAAAGATAATACTGGACCCATGTCTTATACCATACTCAAAAATCAGTTCAGGATGGAATCAGGTCTTGAACATAAAACCTGAAACCATGAAAGCCCTAGAAGAAAACACACCCATTTTCTGCTTATTTAATCCTTCCATTTGTAAAGTTTCTCTGAGTAACTCTCTACTTGTTGGATGGAATGCTACCACATTTGTGATTGCTCAATAAAGCCAATTAGATATTCACATTTACTCGATTGAATTTTTGTTCTTTAACACTTTCATGATATTGGTTTTTTTGAAGACTCCAGAGCAGATGCTTTGTAGAATGTCCTACAATTGGATTTGACTGACTGTTTTCTCACAAGATTCAGAAAACTTCTCAGAATTTTTGGCAGGTGATGTGTTCTTTTCAAGTGCATCAGATGAGAGGGCACATATATGTTTATTGATTTTTAGAGAAAGAAGAAAAGAGAGGGAAACATCCATAGGTTTGTCTCTTGCACAAACCTTGACTGGGGATGGAATTGGTAAACTAGGTATGTGCCCTGACCTGGAATCGAACCCACAGCCTTTTGGGGTACAGGGTCAAGCTCAACCAACTGGCCCATCTGACAGGGTCAGATCTCTGTTTGAATATACCTCCATTAATGGATTATTTATGCAACAGGGTGCAGCCAAGAGGGGGCCCCAAATAGGGATTTGGAATGGGGTCCAGAACTCAAGGTGTTCAGGAAATGTTAGGATGTCTTCACCCCCACCACACACACAGGTGTGGGTTGGGGGAAGGGACAAATGGAGCAGGGCCTTTGAGAGCTGTTTTGCATAGCAACAGCTTTACACCTAACCTCT